>JANSTW010114330.1:0-29431 GCA_027564275.1 Diadocidia ferruginosa | reverse complement strand
TGTCAGCAACTCGCACTAGCCATATTTTTTGGTGATCAGTGGGGCGGGTTTTACACTATATAAGGAACCCTATCAGTATCATATAGGCGGACCAACGGCTTTAAGTGACATCCGGGCACTGCAATCCCTTTTTTAATAAACAACTGCGAAAGAAAGGTGATAACCCAGATGTGAATTTTTTTTGTCCCTACCGAGCCTCGAACCCACAACCTCTTGATTACAGAGCCGTTACTTTATCCACAGCTCCATATAAACTGGTTATCTATGAGACAAAATGTGATTGAGATAAAATGTCGTTTAAATAAAATGTCGTGAGATAAAATGTCGTTTAGATAAAATGTCGTTGAGATAAAATGTCGTTGAGTTAAATTGTCGTTGAGATAAAATGTCGTTGTCGTTGAGATAAAATGTCGTTGTCGTTGAGATAAAATGTCGATGAGATAAAATGTTGCGAGATAAAATTTCGTTTAGATAACATTTCGTTGAAATAATTCTTATCGACCGTGTATTTATGAAAACTTGAATACATTTATCGGACTTGCGGTCAATGATTCGAGACTATTTTATAATAACATGTGACACTGGAATCGTTCCTGTTCCTATCAAAAATTGAAAACTGTTTCGGCACTACCTACGTCCTAATCTTCGAAGTGGCTGAAGAACTCCACTGACACTTAAAGTGATTTACTCATGGTCATGAACAATCCGTGTATGAAATCACCCGCGATAATTAAAATTTGGGACACCATTACCATGGGTGATTTCATAAGTACGTACCATTTTTTTTGTCCACTGACATTTAAAATAATAAAAATTTAAACTAATCAACATCTTCGACTTACCGTAGCACTGTCTGGTGAGATAATTTCCAACAAAATATTAACGATACGCTGACGATGTGAACGGCCCAATTCTCCGCTAAATTCTTTTTCTTGAAACGCCAAAGCCAACACATTTAACGTTTCTCTTGTATCGAATTTCAGCAGCGTTCGAAGGTATGGATATGATAACTCATTGTCACTGGCACATTTTGAATGAACCGATGTTAGGCATCTCAAAACCTCATGCTTAACATTAGGAATATTTTCTTCGTCAATGCTACCGCTTGGATAGCCTCGTCCGGCCAAACAGCTCGATATATAAACTAGAATATTGTTACCTAAATCTGGGGTTTCATGCAAAATTTGCGGAATTAATTCCGTCAATGAGATTGTGAAGTCGCCCAACGCATTTGTGTTCAAATAAATTTGCGCTTTAAATAGTTTTTCTCGTTTAGATGCGGTCAATAGCTGATGCAAATCGAGACATTTCCAGTCTAATAATAGAATGAGATTTTCCAGCTTGTCCGGATCATGTTTTAGCCAAAATTCGCACAAGGATTGTGCAATTACGGGAGATATTTCGGTTAATCGTCCATCTTCAATGTGTTCGGTAAGGTAGAGTAAGTAATTATCAGTTACAGTTAATCGGTCCCATAATTCTAGCCATAAAACATCGTAGGCTTCCACCTCGATTAAACAATTTATAATAACGTCTAAACAAAGTTCAGGACAACGTGCAGTAGCCTCTAGATACTCGTCGACCATTTGTAGGGTACGATCTTTGACAATTTGTCGACGTTGAAGACGCTTGCCAGCAACTTTATAACCATTTATGGCCAAAGAGCAAGCCTCAACCCACCTTTGATTTGCAACTAAGTGCGAAATTCGATCGCTCCATGAACGTATTGTAATCGAATGTAACGATCTACCTCCAAGTATATACAGGTGTGCCCTATGTGAAATTATCGAATTGTAACAGGCATATGCACCGGCTAAAGCTAATGCCGGTGAAACATTTCCACCAGTTGCAAATCCCTTAAATTGGGCAGAACCATAGACTAGTCCAGCCCCGGACATATCGACACACTCCAAATCTTTGTTCGATGAAACGTCTTTTAGGTGCAGAATTTCAGTTGTATCTAAATAGGCTATCGTCTGTGGTCCCAACCAATGTAAGGCCAATAAATTATGGCCCAACGTAATGTGACGCAAAAATAATAACCCCATTTTTCCAGATTTAACGCAGAGCTGCAAAGATTTAACAATATTTAGCGTAAATCGAAAATTAAATTCTATTCACTAACCCTGTGAAAGTAAAGATTATTTCCTCGCACAGTAGCCAGAACGGGGTCAACAACGCGAGATTTATCGGTTAATTGAATGAGAACCACTTGCCACGCTAACAATGGCAGACAGTCAGGTGGTCCTGGCATCGGATATGACTTTATGACTTTTAAACGTGGACGAATTGTAACAACAACAAATTTAGATAATGTTGCCAGAGCAACGATACTGAATTGCTTCAGAGGATGCTCCATGCCTGTGATGTGTAACGGTTCGACTGCACAAACTTCTCCCCTAGCCCCGCTAAAAATACACCGTGAATCACATCCCCGAATGCCCAATCGACGGGTAAATTTCAATGTCCACACCGATCCCCCAGAATCAGAACACAAAGCAGCTGCTGAACCTTCGGTCCATTTTAAATTTAGCACTCCACTGTTCGGTGTTATCACATCAACCATCGACCGAATTGTATCACCTGTTGCCGAATCAATCATTATAATATGTCCGCGTGCAAATCCAGCCAATAGTCTGGTGCTGTCCACATTAAAGGCTAATGCCGACACAGCTCCCTGTGTTGTATACTCCTGGCAACACCATCGCAATGTTTGTTGAATATCAAAGGCTAAAATATGACCGTGTGAAGTACCAACTGCGATCATATCAGCAATAGCAACTGAAGATGCTAGGCCAGCATTTATGCGATCCTAAAATTTAAATTACGATTAGATCAAAGCTACAGAATTTAATTTATGTCTTTACCGTAGCTGAACCAATTTGCGAAGATACACCCTGCAATGTGACATGCTTCAATATGGTACCCATTTTTAATGCCTCATCCATGGACGGTGTTGGTGTTGCCGAAGCCATACCACCAGCCTCAGATTGTATGTCTGAATCACCATCTAAATCACACAAAACACTTTCCAAAGTCGGTATGGAACTCAGAGCAGGTATTGAATATTCAACGTCGTCAAGCTGATAAAAATAAATCGCGATAATGGATTAGTTATAGATTAGATTATTTCATGTTCCGTATTTAAAGTGTTATTGTTATTTATTTACCTCTTCATAGTCCAGTTGCAGAGACTCGGCCAGCAAACTATCATTAGACCCCCTGTCCGATTCTAACAATGACTGTAGCGAGGGTGCCTTAAGGGTATTCATCATTTGCAATGAATTATTTATTTAAAACAAACATTTATGGCGTGCAATATTAACAGTAACATATAATTTAACAATCTTGTACCAAAAATTGCACAATTAATTTATTATTCTTCAAGCGACAGACAACACGAAAATCAACAAATCCTTATCAGCTGAGAGGAGTATTTTTTGGTGCGAGCCGCAACTGCATTTTGTGTATGTGTGTGTGTGCACTTAACCATCACAGTAGCTCAGTTCGAAATTTAAAACTTTATGACATTTCTCATTTTGGCAATTTTTTTGTTTTGTTTACAAAAATCTAGTGTTTTTTGCCAATTTTTTTTAAATATTTGTAAAATATGTCTACGGACGAAAATTCATGTGTTTTCTGTGATATAATTGCTGGTAAATCACCAGACACAAAAATCCTATTTGAAAATGATAATTTAATTGTGATAAAAGATATAAAGCCAGCCTCGGAACATCATTATTTGGCCGTTCCCAAGCGACACATCGAGGATGCTAGAAAACTTAAGGTCACAGATAGACCATTAAGTGAGATATATTTTTGCATTTTCTATATAATATTGTAACGATTTTTATGTTAAAATGATTTAATATAAAGGTTTATTTTTTACTTACCGCTAAAATTGTATAACCTTTTTCTAACGAACTGAGATGCGGTGCGGGCCCATAGTGTCGTACTTTTTCGAGCCCTCATCTTCACTTTTATAGATGTTTCGTTTGTTACTAATTAGCAAAATAAAATATTGGATGTAGTTCTCGCGATGAAAATGTATTGAATTGAAAGTTTAGTCGTTTATATTTGTATTTACATAAAAATTGAACCTCAAAATCGCGATTTTCTGATTTGGTCACTATTAACTCGCCTTAACGGTATCTCTTATTTACAAAAAATTGGGCGGATTATGTTAGTAATGGAGTATTGCCTTACAATTTTTTTAAATAAGAGATACCGGTAACTTTTAATTAATATTATAGTGAACTTAAATTTATTTGTTTGTAAATGCCACTTTAAAAATAAAGGACCATTTGTATCGTTAGAATTAGCGAGCCTTTATGGTAGTGTTAGTTTGTTCGGAGAATCTATACACTTTAGCGCTTATGACCCCATGCCCTAACTGACCCGCCCCCTGATAAGGGAAAAGTACAAAAAATGAATTTTTAGATTTTTTTGGACTCCGCACCCCTTTAATGTGCTTTGTTTGTTTTTCTTAGGCTTTAAAAATTGTATGGCTAACTGCTCCAAGTTTCTACCTTTCATTTGACACCCACTAAAATTTGTTATCTTCCCCCTACCAACAAATATATGAAATTTAATAAACTAACACTATACCATAAAGGCTCGCTAGTTAGAATGATTTATTTAAATAATTTTTACATCTTAATAAAATTAATTATTTTATATATAAATTAAAATACATTTTTTATCATTTTTAAAGTTACTGAAATGGAAACCGAATTAAAAAATCTATTTACCAAAGAGGGATTCGATGAAACGCAAACCTCATATGGATTTCATTGGCCCCCATTTATCAGTATAAAACATTTGCATATGCATGGGATAGCTCCAACATCCAGAATGGGCTTCTTATCTCGATGGATATTTAAGCCGATGAACATTTGGTATTGTACTGTGAGTAAATTTTCGGTTTAGAATTATGTATAATAATATTAATGATTATTTAAATTATTTTCTGCAGCCACAATACGTTTCATTGCAGTTAAAGGAGGATTGCCAATTAGTGAATAAATAATTTTTTTTAAATAAATAAGGTAGATTTCCAATAAAATACTTGTAATTGAAAATTAATTTATATTTATTAAAATATTTCCAAAATTTATTATATATACAAATCTAAGGGATTAGGAAATATATAACATTTATTAATTTAGATAAATATTGTAGTTGAATATATTGAGTTAGTCGCCAAACATATAGAAGGTCAATTTTTAAAGCTGATTCTACATCTATAACATTGGCTTAATATGTTCGACTTGCTTCAATTGAAGTAATAAAAAAAGTTCTAAAAGGATCGCTATTATGGCAGTTTTAGTTTTATATGGAATTTTGATTAACAATACAGACATTTTTATTTATTTTTTTTTTATATTTTTCCATAAATAGTAACTAATTTTTTAACACATTTCGTGACATAAGTTGTTTTAGCCAAATATTTGGTTATTAGTTGTTTAAAAGATTGGCTTTTATATAACTTTTACAAACACTTCTCATCTCCCTTACACAAAACCAGTTGTTTAGTGAAAAAAAAACATTTTAGCTCTACTTTTCCGCTTAGCTTTTTTTTAGCTGTTAAAAATAGTCTCGAATCATTAACCGCAATGACTTATGAATGTATTCAAGTTTATCTGTTTTGTTTATATGTATTTTAAGTGCCTTTCATATGAGGCGCTTGGGTACGTGAGTAAAATAATATGCCACACAATGCAATAATTTTAAAATTTTGTTCTTTCTTAAGATTTATCGCATATTTTGGTAAAAAACGTTAAAAAAATTAATTATGACAAAGATACATTTTTTTGCCATTTTTAATTTTACCTGTTATTTTTCAGAAAGATAATGCCACTCATTTTGTTACAAAAAAATTAAATTAATTATTAATTTTTTGGGCGCGCTTGTTAAAACAACCAATTTCGCCGAAATTAACGGTAATTCTAGTAATATTGGTATTAGTATTGATTCTCTAAATTTAATTCCAATGAGATCTTGGTAAGTAATAAAAAGGTGTGGCTTATTATTTTCTTGCCGAAAATAAAAAAAAATGTGCATGAAGAAAATATTTTTTTTAAATATAAAAAAAATATTAAAAATCTCGTAGAACTTTATATTTAAAAATTTTTTGAAAGCTATATGTCTTAAGTCTCATTAACCGTTAAAAATTGTTTTCTCTTTTCCGTTCAATGTTTGACATTTTTTTCTGTGGCTGCAAGGTTCGTCCATTATTATTAATTTTGATGCAGTAAATATACTAGATAGTATCATTGTTGACTCTGGTTTTTTCAATACATCCCGTACTATTGACTATTGCGTAACCGCATATTCCCCTGTTCTTTGATCCATCAGTATACACAATGTCAGCAAGATTAAATTTGTATTTCATTTCGATTTTATGAATGACAGTTTTAGATTGAATACTCATCATGAACCCTCACTTTCATATAAATTTAAAAAACAGATTTTTTTATAAAAATTGTATTTGCTTTAAATTTAATTTAATATTAATTGTGCATTAGTAATTTGTGTTATTCAATAAATATATCTAATTAATTCGCTAAATTTACAGCGTAATTCAAGAAAAAATCTCTATTTTTCGAATATTGCGCGAATTATATTCTTCAAAATTTATATTGAATCAGTTAATTTTTTTTAATTGTGCGCCGGAGCAACAACTGTTGCCAAAAATCAAAACAATGGAAATAATTGGGTTTCTGGGCGAGCTTACATGGATAAACAATTAAGATTTTTTGCCAGTTTTTATGGCAAATTGTCTGAATTTCCACAGTTATCGTATTTAATACTATTTTATTTTCAAAATAAAGAGTAAGGTTATGTTAGTTCTAAGAAAAATTGCCGCTAGAAAATTATTTTAGGAATACTGGGTTCTTTATACCGTATCTTTTTCAAAATGCCTACGGATCACGGAGCTAACATTTTGTTGTTGTAATTTTGACTTGTCCACTCTCAATTAAACAAATTCGGGCTGTCTAATAAAAACAATGACTGGATGTTTTTATGCCGCCCGGCCCTCAAAATACATCATTTCTGATTCGCCCCTGTTTTCTGTATTATATAAATTCGAATATATATTGGGCTACTCTTCGAACATTTGACATTCAAAGTGTTGCTCAATATTTTTATCAAAACAAAAAGTGCGGAAGGAAAATTGCGTTGCGATTTTTCCTAATTTATGTTTTTTTAATTATGTTTTTTAATTATCTTTATTTAATTTAAATAAAATTTGTGAAGATTCGGCAGGCAAGAATATGAATGCTGTTATCGCATTGTGTCATTTCTGCGAAAGTCATGGACCGTGTTCGGTGTTTTCAACCCAAACATTACGTGACTCCAAAATTGACGAGAATCTTTTCAATTTTGATGCCATGAAAAATTGTTTAGCCTGCAATTCGGTGGGCAATTCGATGGGCATGCTTAGCCAGGACACGGAGAGCAATGCAAATTTTCTTAGTACACAGACACCTGTTATTCCGGAGGTGGTGTCGTTGGTGAAGCAGGCGGCTGTCCGAAGTCTGAGTTGTGAGGTTTGTTGCGCGCCAGTTATCAATCAATCATACTGAAATTCTCTGTTAATCCTGATTTATGTTTTAGATAAGCAGTAGCAAGGACGGTGGGTTTGTATTTTTTGGAGACGCAACTAGAGGTCATGTCCTAAGTCACACATTTGAAATACGCGACGCACAAGCTCGTGGTTTTTACAAATTATTTTCAATTATTATTGTTATGAAAGATAAATTATTTTTGCTAAACATTCAACCGTTTCTATTTAAGAATTTACAAAATATTTCAAAAAAACTGAAAGATTACGCATCAGCCATTTATACAATTGAACAATTAAAATGTTCGGAAAGAGCCCAACGATTGAATTCGGGACAAGCTAATACAAAAGCACCTCGTTCACTGGCCGATTTGACGGGACAACCGAATGTTTTTGCTCAGCTTCATTCACATTTTACATGGATCTTGTGGGCGGGAGCACGTTGTCTGACCGAATCAATAACGCTGGGCAGTCCAAGTGTACCACCATGGATTGGTAGCGACACAGAGGAGGGATTTTCCTTAGTCCAAATGGACAAAGAAGATTGGCTTCTGAGAAAATATGAAAATGACACACAAGACGAAGAGGAGTTTAGTACGTTACGTAAATGTAAAGAAATTCTTAGATCTGATTTTGCCGCTGTATGTTATTGTGCATTGGTCGGTTTACAAGTAAGTTATAGACTGGCTTTTCTTGAGTCAATTTGATAGACAATAATATGTTTTTTCAGATTATAATTAGAGGACCGCCCTCCAAGTCGGCCATCATAATGAAATGCCTTAAAAAGTTAATACCTGAATCTATGCATAAGCTAACTCGAATCGATAGTCTAAGATACCTGAGTCCGAACGATTGTAGGATTATGGCCGTTGTACCTGAAGTTGCTGTTCCGCAGCCCTGTAGTAATATATTTCGAATTGATTTTTTAAATGTTGACGATGACGTCGTCTGCATAAAATGGTCCGGAGAATTGCCGACTCGATGTAAGTGAAAGAATAAAAAAAAACAAAAAAAAAACTTATTCAATTTTCTCTTTCGCAGTGCCAGATTTATTGTTAAAAATCCTAAAAGCAGTAGATGAAAAGTTGTTTACCGATCTCGTGCTACACAAACACTTGAGGGTGTTAGTTGAATGTTGGAAAAAGTGAGTTATTTATATTGAAATTAAAGACTAATTTAAGAAGGGGTCTGTTTCATATAAACACAAAAATCCTTATCATGCGTGACTCGGTTATGTTAGACATTTTCCAAGTTTCACAACCATATAGTAAGATGGAAAGACAGTTCGTCTTAAATATTCTAATTTTTTAATTTTGTGAGATCTGTGGAACCTCTATATAATATGTTATTGAGCATACCCAAAGCTTGCCCCACTTTTTGAATTCGGTTCGTTACCACCATCTTTTGTTATAATTATAAAACGTCCAAAAAATTGAAAACTTTCTACTTCGTCTATCTGTTCACTGCCAATGGAGTAAAGGGTCATTAAAAACTCACCCTTACCCAAATTTTGACCAAATGTGTCAACAAAAAAACATTTTCTCTATGGTCATATTTTTCTGCTATTTAAAAAAAACGTATTAGAGCCCCCTAACCTTTGACCTAGAGACTCCAAATTCAATCCCAGAGTATATGACCACTAAAAACTCACCCCCACAAAAATTTGGCTAAATCCGTCTACTGGTAAAAAACTCTATATGCTCATATTTTTTTGTCATTTAAAAAAAATTGGATGGGAGCCGCTCATCCATTCCTTTTGATCTATAGCCCCCAAATGCAATCCTCCCAGAGTACGGGACCACTGTGTAAAACTTTCTTATGTGATAATTTGCGGACAAATGCGGTAGTATTGGACCACTAAAAAGTTAAAAACTCACCCACTATTATTTTTTATTAGTGATTTGTCCATTTTGACCCTAATTACAGCGTATATTATTTAAATATAAAATTAGATGGGTAACTACCTGAAAAAATTTTGTCTCTAAACCTAGACTTTCAAGACTTCTAAAAACATTCAAATAACTTACAAGAATAATTAAAAAAATTAACGAGCTTAAAAATTTCAGACTGCCAAGATTTCAATAACACTTTCAAAACTTAGTCTTATAAAATGTTAGACTTCTAAGCGAGGGGGGTAACCACCTCAAACAATTTTGTCCCACAGACTTCCATTTTAAAAAGACTTCAAGACTTTTAAAGACTTCCAAAGATTTTCAAGACTTCCAATACTTCCAGACTTTCAACACTTCCAAAATACTGCCAAGATTTCCAAAGACTAACAAGGAGACATTTTCATTTTTGGCCGGAGTCGTAAAAAAAACGACTCCGACCATTTTTTTTTTTATTAAATGGATAGTGAGAACTTTTTACTATGACTAACATTCATGTTTCTTTCATTTGCAGTAAAATAATTTGCCTTAAAAAGATAACATCGTCCCAAGAGTTAACGAAAATGCGAAAAATTTTGGGCGTCCAACCGCAAGATTTACAATTGGTCAACTATTGGATGGAGTGGTTATAGCAGCAGCAAGTTTCTTCAATAATTGTATTCTAAATTATTTCAATAAAAGTTGTTTTTGATTTACCTTATTACGGATTTTTTTATTTTAATTTCTTTTTTTGTTTATAACACAAGAATACAAATCAATACAAAAAAGTATTTATGTTGTTTACTTCTTGTAACCACAGCTACGCCTGCGACCACGGGCACGTTCGAATTTACGTCCCTTGGATCGAACATATGGTCTAGTATGTGAATGTGGCACACCTGGGGCCTTTCCGAAATGTTTGTGTGCAGTACGTGCGGTACGTTTGCCTTGAATCAACAATGTTCCTTTACCGGTTGGTGAGCGTACGGCCAATTGATCAAATGTGATGATTTCACCGCCATGAGCCAAGATACTGGCACGAGCCTTTTCGGTTACTCTTAATGCACATACCTTCAATTTTGGTATATTTAAAGTTCTAACATCATCTGTGACTGTTCCAACGACAACGGCAATAGAATCTTCACTTCCGCGAGCCTTAACTGAACGTACGAGACGTTGTAATGACAATGGAGCACGGTTAGTTCTGCTCATAAATAAACGTTTCAAAATAATTTTGTTAAACTTCTTGTATGTACGTCTGTACAAAAATCGGTAGAGCTAAAATCGAAAAAAAAGTTAAATAAATCTAATTATGAAAATTATTTGAAATGATTTGTAAGCTCATATTATCGTTCTTCATGACAAAACAAACAAATGTGCTTCCAAAATCAATGCAAAAATTGCAGTAACAAGATAAAAACAATTATTTAAGAAATATAATTTGACCAATAAATTAATAATAAAAAATATTACAATATTTGGAGTGAGGAAATTCTCAAGATTAGAGAACACAAAACAATGCACGAAAACAATATTTGTTCTTGTGAAATGTTCACATATTTACATTTTATAAGAACAAAAATCTGCATTTAGTAAATACAAAAAATAATTAGGGAATTGAAAAAAGTTCTGTGCAAAATAAAACGAGAACAACAAATCATAACCTCAAAACAGTTTACGACTGCAAGTTGTACCGAAAACAATAGTTGCAAAATGTAAATTAAACGCAGTTTTTGGAAATTAATTGCACTAATAGTTTTGCCATAGAGACGCACTTAAATACAAACAGGATTTTTAATAATTTTTATATTTACCTTAACAAGAAGTCGCAAGTAAACATCTTGAGATTTTGGCTCTGTACGACGTACTTTCCGATCGTATTTATGACAAATGTCAATACCCTAAAATACAAAATAATTAATTAATTAACATCACCACACTGCAACGAAACCATTTTCATTTAAATATATTTTAAACATCCATTAATAAAGGCGATGATTTAAAATTTATTTATTGAAATTGCTATGAAATAGCTCTCACCATTTTGAAAAGCGGAAAAGAAAAGGCACAGGTTAGCAGAAATGCCAACGTTAAAAAAATTATTCGGATATTTTGACAGCCGCACCATGAAGTTGGCTGTGATTTTGTGTATGGTGACATCTATGTTTGAATACTTTAGTTAGAATGAAAGAAGGGGATATAACGTACCACAGACTAACATTAAAAAATAGATAATTCAGATGGACACTTTGTTAAAAAAAATTAATAATTGAAAAAATCAAAAGGTAAAAAAAAAGCACCAAGCGCCAGTCGCTGAAAAAAGTCTATTGTAAGTTAGTGAGTGGGTAATGGACAGAATTGCGAGAGCGCCCTATCCACCAGAGAACAGAATCTATCAAAGGTTTCACGTGATATATAAAAATAATCCATTTTCCCTGTGGAAAAGAATGAATATACTAATTAGCTTATTACTGATATACTTACACACTTAATTTTTTTAACAATAAAGTTAAAATTTGAGGAAAATTTTTAGAAAAAAATATTAATAAATATTATTATTTCATTATATTATAAAGCCTCAAAGTCATATAGGTCCATCCGAAAAAAAGAAAGTTTTTTTTATGAGGCACGAAATATTTGATAGATTCTTGTTCTTGTTCTCTGAGGTTTAACTCACATATTTGATTTATGATGAATTAATTCTCATCAAAAAATTTCAAAACATTAAATATAGCCGATTCCCATCGAATCTCTTTTAAAGAGAACATGTTCTATTTTTTGTCTAAGATCTTGTTTAAACTTTTTTTTTATAAATGTCCTCTTTTGTTCTCTTTTTTATTTTTATCTAATTTTAGTATTTTTAAATTCAATATTTTGTTAGATACGTGAACCTATATACACAGTCTACACAATGGACTTATTTACTGTAGTATTTCTTTGATATATTTAGATGAAAAAAGATCATTACTTAACCCTTTAGAAGGAATTAAAAAAAAATGAAACTGAAAATTAGTTTTCTGAATTTTATAGCTCAATAACTAGCTTTATAAAATGCCATTAAATTTTCAAAATTATTTCCCAATTCCAATATTTCCATATATGGATACACTCACTTCAATAAGCTATTTTTGCAGAAATCGTTTTTCAAGTGCAACACTATATTAGTTAAGTTTTAATATTAATATATCATTTAGACTGAATTGTAGAATTCTATCCCTGTCAGATTCTCCTCAAACTTTGTAGGGGTACAACGTTTGTTCTTGGAGCAAAGCCTCCTGATAAGAAGAAAAATGTACAAACAACGCAATTTTAGATTATTTTTCTCAATTTCTCAATCCCGCCTGTATAATGTCTAAATTTGCTGTTTTAAATTTGTAAAGAATTTAATAATATTAACTTCATATATATGATATATATATATATATATATATATATATATATAAATTTTAAACCCCTTTTCCTCTGAAAGATGACTGTGCCTCGCAAATTCCCCTAACAAACGCTGTTCATAGGGGAGACCTCTTACTATATACTACCAAGTTTGAAGAGGATCCAAAGGAAGGGAATTCATATATACTTGTTGACCAAAAATTTGTTACTGTCATCAGAATGGCTGCGATAGACTCCATTGAAAATGGCAGAAAAATTACAAAACGTATAATTAAATGATGATATTTTTGAAACTTTGAAATGTTTATAAGGACGATTGAATGTTTTCTTATCGGTAGGGTTCCCATATACTATAAATGGTAAGAGAACTTTGTTTTAAAGCAGCCTAATTTGAAATACCGATATATATATATATATATATACCGTCGAAATTCATTCATAAAAGAGAACCTATACGTATACGTCCAACGTATACGTCTGTATGGAAGCCGTAGCATTAGGTATATATGCAACCGACAAAAAAATATGGATAACTACAATAATACAAATATAATATGGAGTATCGATAATATATTAATAATTGTAATTTTTTACAAAAAATAGTAAAGACAATTTTTGAAAGCCGTCTTCCTAAATTTTAAAATTTGATACTAATACGTTTGAGCGCTCATCTTTCGATGAAATGTTATAATTTTTTTTACTATCATTGATAAATGAAGAAAGAAGGTGGAAGAAATTTGGGTAACTTTGATGCACGTTTGAGTGCTCATCTTTCGATGAAATGTTATAATTATTTTTTCTGGCATTGATAAATAAATGAAATAGAAAAAGGGTGGAAGAAATGCTTTTTTGATTTTTTTTTGGTAATTTTTAATATTAAAAAAACCAAATGTGAACTTTGGTGCATGTTTCAGAAAAACTGGTTCACAAAATTAATTTTTTTTTTATTTTATTATTTAAAAATATTCATACAAAAATCGTGGAATAGAGTTTTTTCCCAAATTTTATTTTGAAATTTAATTATAACAATTTTTCTATGAGCCTGACACGGAAAAAGTAATATTTTTTTCTTTTTTTACGTTATTTGTACTAGTAGTTCCGCTATTCACCGTTAATCGCTGTAGGTCGGTATCAAGCGGTGTTAATACCATGCATCAATTGTTCAGTATA
Source organism: Diadocidia ferruginosa (assembly GCA_027564275.1). Lineage (NCBI taxonomy): Eukaryota > Metazoa > Arthropoda > Insecta > Diptera > Diadocidiidae > Diadocidia > Diadocidia ferruginosa. The sequence goes on along the minus strand of JANSTW010114330.1, from coordinate 15,436 downwards.
TATGGTTAAACCCTGTTTTAATTTCTGTTTATAACTTTTATATAGAAAAGTTTATACTTAACAATAATATGCTTTTAAATTATCTATCATGCTTACATATATCAGCTATGCTATTCCAATGTTAGTTATAAGATACATTGAAAGTTTGAAATTTATACTCTTTGGCAAAGTGTTTTTATAATATTATTGTAAAGTACTTTATCTATATAATATTAATATATTTCTCTCTGTATAAATTTTGAGATTTTATTAATATTAAATTATAGAAAATAATTTTGACATGTTCGTACATATATGTAGATATACGACCGAAAGACTTATATAAACAGAATAATATTTTACCATGATGGAAATATAAAATTATATTAAGTACTTTTTTGTCATTATAAATATTGCAATGAGACAATATAAAATTACATTTTAAAATAATATTTTATATGCGACAATAATATGTAATCCTATTTATATTATATTATTTTGGTTACACAATTTCAAACTTAAGAGTTTTTTATGTAAACGTACAAATAATAATTTATAATTGAATTTAATGGTGCGTTTTATATGTTAGTATTTACATAAAATTGATGGTTTTTTATGTGTAATTTTTATTTATGTTATCATATTATGAGATATTCGCACATTTGAGCCGATTTGATTTTTTGTACGTATAGAAAAGTTTGTAATTTCAACACCGAAAGGCTTCAATCTTCATATTTTTTTAAAGTTAATCAAGAGCAAAAAATTGAAAACGATCACAATTTTCGTGTAATATGTTGCTCTATTTTTACCATAATATTGTTTTATAAAAAAGGTTTCTATTTTCCTGCACACAACTTTAAAACAATGTTAAAAAGCACCTGTGCATCTGAACAAAATAATTCTGCTGAAAAAAACATAATTTCATCCACACTTAATAAAAAATGGGAGAATCATACACGTTTCACCTGCACATAATTAAGTATATACTATATAGAGGTAGGGGAGAGTGGGGTACATTCGGTTATGGTAAACATTCGGTCACTCGAACTATCTCAACAAATACTCAAATTTATTTATTTACCACAAAAAATGTTATTAGGTAATGTAGATAACGTAATTCTATATATAATCGTGATCAACTTCATGCTAATTAGAGTATATAATTGGTTATTATTTTCCAATCGCAATATTACGTTTTGATGCACAATTCTTAGCGTTTTCGAATTGTTTTAACATCTTCAATGAGTAAACAAAATAATTTACAACATTTTTATATGCAAAAAACTTGTTAATGGCCGAATATACCCCACTTTCCCCTATTATAAGTATTCGTCACTTTTACTCTTTTTTGTTTATATACTAATATATTATAGTGGAATTAATTTAATTATTTTGCGGATCAAATTTTTGTTTATAATTAGCTATATCATCAAGATCTAATTGATCAATATCAACATTTTGTTATATAAAAAAGGTTCGTCACTTTAAGTCTTTTGTTTTTCTTGTATAATATATTAAAGTATAATAACAATTTTTCAATAAAAAATTTGATAAATTATTTATTAAAACATATTCATATAGTAATTTAATTATTATATTAAGAATATATAGAAATTTCAAACTTTATTTGCTATTGAAATATCAATTTAAATTTCAATCAATTGGACGAAAAAAGCATCTGTCTATTTTATATATTAGGGGAATGTTCTTTGATAAATATAATTTGTATGTTCGTTAGTTTATGAATGTCTTTTTTTTATTTTTTTATTTAAAAGGTACACTTTTTTATATTTATGTCATTTGGTTAATATTGCGACTTAATTAATACCCAATGGTATTTCTATTTATTTAATTTCATAGATACATTTTAAATATTCGCATTTCAATGAAAGACAATATTCGTTTCTAAATTCTATTATATTATTATTATTATTATTATTATTATTGTACATAGTTGTTGACCCTGACTGAGAAAGAAAATCTTCTCTCACCGTATGTATATTTTATCGCATTACAATATTATAATACTCGCGTTTCTATATAATACGAAATACAAGTTGAGGCTTTATTTTTTCAAATAACATTGCGGCTCTATTTTTATTATTACTTGCAGCTATTTATACATATAAATAACTATAGATACAACGTATAAATATAAAAAATAAAAATATTTCTATATTAAGTACACACAATTAAATAGTGGAGCTATTGTATTTGTTAAATATTATAAAAAAACCTACAAATACTATAGTAAAAAATTCAATTTAGCTACTATATAGTTACCTCGTTGTACAACAATTACGAATATAGTCCAAAGATGGTATGCATGTTCGTAAATTATATTATAGCAAAATATTCGAGTATACAATTTTCCAATAAAAGTTATTTTAATATGAATAACTATACAATTTATGACACTAAACATCCCGACAGTAAAGCTCACGGTGGATCTGCAACTCACGTGGAAAAGTCACATCCTTAACAAAAGTAAGCATCTAAGAACAAAATTCAACAAATTATATTGGATAATGGAGCGCAAGTCGCAACTATCGCTGGAAAATAAACTATTATTATACAAAGCAATACTTATGCCGATATGGTCATATGGTATCGAGATTTGGGGCTCAGCCAGTAACTCAAATATTGACGTAATTGAAAGATTTAAATCCAAAGTATTACGAACTCTAGTAAACGCGCCGTAGTTTGTAAGAAACACAACTATTAGGAATGACCATAAAAGCAAAAATATCAGGATCGACTGAAACAGCATCCTATCCAACTTGCAAGACGACTTTTAATCCATGGTACACCAAGAAGACTAAAACGCTACAATCCCCAGGACTTGCCAGGAAGATTCCAAATAAATATGTGATATAAATCATTGTGGTGAAATGAATTCAAAAAATGAATGTCATAATAAATGTTAAATTTGTATATAGGAGAACATGGGGTCACTGGATCCTTTTCTCATACAAGACAATTTCTATAACACAAAATATTACTTAATATCTTCATTATATTTTTGAGTATTTTCATTATATATTTTTGATTTTATAAGATAGTTGTAATAATTCATTAAAATAAAAAAAAACATTTATTTGAACGCAAATCCACACAAAATTTAAGGCTTGCACTTTGGTTGTGTGGATTTGCGTCAAAATAAATTTTTGTTTATCTATTTGATTTATGGTTGTATTGGCGGTTTGGAACACGTATTGAATACTCTGAAAAACGCATCACTTAATTTTTTCTTTAATTTCTTCTAAAAATATTGAGAATTATATGGAAGCTTACATTACCGAAATTGCAAAGCTTCGTGGCCGCGTAACGTATATATAAAGTTAAAACAACTATATTATAATATCGCATTCATTCATTTACCCACCATTTTAAATTTAAAAAAATTATTTATTATTATTTGAAGAGTTGCTGTACACAACACTCAGTACAATGTACAATAATTTAATATTGTTATACACGTTACGTACGTATTGATATTCACTATTTTCCAGTCACTTCTAAGCATTTGTATACTTAAGTTTAGCGCAATTGAGAGAGATTCATTCGCCGCAGTACACAAAACAATAGAAACAAATTAACAAATTGAAAAATCTAATTTTGAACATTGTTTGCGTCGCCAAAGTTTAAGTGATTTTGTTGTATCGAGATTATGTGCAATATTATTATGGAATTGAAATAATTCGATTATAAAAAATTTTGGTGGAATTTACAAAATCTGTGTACAAAAAAAAAATTGGTGACGTGAAAGTTTCTTTTTCACCCTAAATAAGTGTGAAATGTTAAATTAATTTTTCGTTTATATACTTTCTATTTATAGATGGAAAAATAAAATATTATATTGAGGAAATGTATAGTGTGGTGCTATCGCTGCACGTTAGCGTTTTTTTTTACAATAAAATTTAATTAATTCATCAAATTGTATTATATATTATATAGTTTAATGGATACAATAATCAACTCATATAATATTTCATATGCATACAAAGCAAAATATAGTTAGTAAAATATAGTTTTGCTTTGTTGATTCGGTTGTTGTTACAAAAAAAAAATTTATAACTTTTGTATATAATAATATATGTTCGTCATATATGGTTTTAAAAATTATTATTAATAAAAAAATACATAAATTTTGTGGCGTAAGGTGGATCAATGATCAACAAAATGATGATTTTGTCTGGATTAAAATTAGGTAAAACGAAATTTTATGCAAAAATTAGATTATACTTCCTGCTTCTTTTTTTAAATAATTTATAAAATGTGGCCTTTGTTAGAAAAAAAAAATTTACATTATATTAAGATCAAATAATAATCTTATACTATATAGCCTTATACTAATTTTGTTTGCTATTTAATATATCAACAATATTAAATTATTTAATAATTATAAATCCGGTTTTGCATATATATTTATAATTTTCTAGGTAACATATATAAGTTTATAATAAATTTAAATTACTTGTAAACATGCAACAGTCAATTTGGATTAGTTAAATTTGGGGGTTACAATTAAATTTTGTATATATAAATGATCACAGTTTTATATGATCAATGAGATCATTCCATTGTATAAAAGTTTGGAATTTAATATTTTTTAAATTAGTTTTTTATAATAAAATAAAATAAAATCAGTTATATTGATCAAAAATTATTTAATTTTTAATTTATAAAGGAAGTCTTTTAAATAGTATTTTGATCAGTGATCGCAATGATCATATCGGACAATAAATTTATCAATTGATTTTTTTATTATAAATTATGAAATCGAAATTACTAATAATTTTTGATATTTTGGTCAATATTGAAATATAGATTGAAATGAACTTTATCAGCGTATTCAGCAGGTCGATCTTTCTACCCCTTTCATAATTTAATTTTGAACAATTGAATAATTTTGTTTAGATGACCCCAATTTTAACCTCATTTCTTATTGATATATATTCCTTTTTTACAAAATAAGTATAAAAAGGCTGTTCTATGATGAAAAATAACCTAAAAAGATAGAGGTGGAACAGAGATTCATTGTACCTAAAATAGAGTCATATATGATCATTTCAACAAACTGCATAACTTACGACCTCTTGAACTATCGCGGTAACCGCACTACCCCGTGCTAAAAAATGAAAGCAGTCTCGGACACTGTTGACAGAAGTAACGTATGAAATAAACATATCATTGGTTTCAAATTATAATCATAAATAGTTTTTTTTTAAGTATTATGTGGCTTTATCTGGAGGGTGTTATCCAACTCCACTGACGACGGGTTAGCTTAGAAATAGTGCAATCCTTGTCGCTATGAGTAAAAAACATCAATTTTTTTGAAGGTTCTAGCTCTGGCGAATAGCTGGAGCCACATAGTATTGCAAAAATATTCACTTTTCGTTGATCGATTAGCCTGTTCCAAAATTTTTAAATAAATAGTTTTATTTTATTGTCAAATGAATACAAAACAACATAATTAGATGATTTAAAATTTAAAAGAGCCTTTTTTAATAAATTTTGTGTATCCAATTGTTTAGTAAGAGGAGCTAATAAAACACAATATATCAAATCAACCAATATTTTATATAATGAAATTGTTTGCATATCAAGCTCCTTCCATTTGATAATTCGATATTATTACTACTAACGCGCCTAAAGAAGTTTTCCATTTTATAAACATTTTCAAAGAATATTTTCTACACACAAACAACTTTTTACTTTACACACTATCGCGTACATTAGAATCTGAAATGTTGTTTTTGTAATGTGTAGAAATAATTTCAAAAATAAAACACAAATTATCATATTAACAAATCAATCAATATTTTATGTTGTCTTGTACAACTACTTGTTGCAAGACTTAACCATAATGACTGATGAAATTTAATTTTGCCCCTTTATATATTGCAATTTTTTTCATCTCAAGCTCCTCCCATTTGATAATTCGATGTTGCTGACGATAAATCATATTTTTTACCTTTGCTCAACGCGTTTAAGAAAAAATTCACTTCAATCAGTTGGATCCAAATTGAAATGTCCTTTATTAACTCGTCTAAAATTCGTGTTTTATAAATCATAATTCCCGACACTAAATAGATGATAGATATCATTATATATGAAGTTATAATTATTCAGATCATTATCCCCGCAACACAACAATTCAAATCTCAAATCTCTGTTGTTTTTCTACATATCAAAAAAATATTGATGTTTATGTCAATATAAATATTTTATAAAAAAAAAAATTAATTAATTTGTAAAAAAAACTAAATAATAATATTAATTTTGTACTAAGTGACATTAACGAACAAGATAACTTACAACATGTGTCATTTATACGTGTCCATCAAATATTTCCGCTTTAAACGAATGTGTTTTTTTCATATTCTTTAAAATTAATATGTTTGTTTTATTCATATATTGTATTGCATATATATAATGTGCACCTATATATAAGTAGACGAACGTTCCCAGCATTTATTACAATATTGTACATTTGGGCAGTAGCGATGCGTTATAATGCGGTACGGTTTGATATCGAAATAAATATATCAAGATTTTATTCAAAATGCAAGTTTAAAAAAAACTTGAAGGTTATGGCCCCAGGCCTTAAACGACCCACCCTTCGGAAGGACTTCGAAAACCACTATAACTCTTGGCGCTCTCCCCCCGCTTAAAAAATTTATATGTGGGGGGGGGGGGTGCTAAAAAATTAAAAAAGTACTAAAACTAAATTTTTAGATTTTTTTTGGACTCCGCCCCTTTAATGTGCTATGTTTGTTTTTCTTAGGCTTTTAAAATTGGATGGCTACTGCTCCAAGTGTCTACCTTTCATTTGACACCCACTAAAATTTTGTATCTATACCTAACTATATATTTCGATGAATTATTATTTAGAAAAATGTGTGCTTTCCAAATTGGCAACTTCGCCATTGCAATCAATACATTTTTTTATAATTAAGAGAAATATTTATAAACAAAATATTTAACTTTATGTATTTGACGTAAATAATATTTAATATAGTCACGTCGGGCAACAACAACAAAAAATGTTAATTTAGCACATTATTTATAATATTTATAAATAAATGCTTTAAGAATTGTAACGATTGCAGTATTGATAAGACTTCTTATAATGATAAATATGGTAAATGAAAAATTGATTTTCAATCTTATGCTTTACACATAGAAAAAAATATATATAAATTACAATAATTATATATAATATACTTGAGATTTGATTTATTTACTTTGATTTCTTGCTGGAATATAGTATAGTATAGAAAATTTCACATCATTTATGCGATTGTAAAGATAATGTTCTTTTTTTGTAATAATTACAACATATAAGTCAATAAAAATTTTGATTTATTGAATCATTAAAAGTTCACGTAAAAAATCGAGCATATAAAAAGGAGTTGTGTTATATATGAGTAATTATTATTACTGGTTATACGTTTAGTATATAATTATTTATTAAAAATAATTTTTCAATTTGTATACAAAATTGGAAGAAATAATAATTTTAATAAACACTTGCGAATGAGAGGTGTTAGTCCAGTTTAAAAAAAAATCTAGGCTATAAGCCGATGATCGAACTCACAACCTCTGAAAGTCTTGAGCACAAACATAATGTTTTCATTATGGCACAGAGCAATGACCCAAATCGCTGCTAATATTTTTTATATATTTATGTTCATGATTTAATTAGATAAATTTAATTAAATAATTTTTAATATAAACAAATGAAAATTTTTGTTGAATTGAGCTAATTACATTTTGTTGATTCATATTTTATTAGGATGCGAGTCTCTATATTATATATTAATAACTCCACTGATGACGGCTTAGCCTAGAAATAGTGCGACTCTTGTCGGTATGAGTAAATTGACACAATTTTTGAAAGGCTTTGACATTTCATTGACCGATTAGCCTGTTTTCGTATATATTTCAAATTTATAATAATTATAATTTTATAATTTCCATTTTTTTTATATTTTTTTTTTAAATATCCATATCAGACATTTATACATTGTAGTTTTATATTTAAAATTTATAAGTATATATTGTAAAATTTCGTGCTTAAAAATTTAATTCTTTAATATAATTTGTTTACGGGTTTTAAAGATATTATATTATTATTACTCAATTAATGGGCATTAATTTGTTCGTGAGTTGAACGATTATATCCAAACCGAACATCATAATATATGGTTATATAAGTATTAAGTATATATAGTTGTATTTATTGTTATAAAATTAAAATTAGTTTTAATTTTTTTCAGCAATAAAAGATACTGGTACAAATTTTTTCGTGCACTTTAAAAAAAAAATTGAGCGATCAAAGGTACGCTATTCGCTTTTTGAAGTGGAATAACTTTACTTAGATTTAGATCAAATGACTGTGCTTTAAAATTCACAAATATTTTATTATTATTAATCGTCTGAAAAAAATGACAAATTTACTGGCGTCAAATAAACACTATATATTATATTTAGATATATATAGAATCAAAATATCTCAGAATTAATCGATGTACAAAAGAAACTATACAAAGTTTGTATTCTAGTTGATGAAGTTTAAATATATAAACCAAAAGCATTCATAACCAAATTTAATCATACATATATGCCGCAGGCACTGATGAGAGATGACGATCTTGAAATATGTTTACAAGTACGTAAAACCGACTTTTTATTTGTGAAGACTTCAAATAGAAAAAAAATATATTCAATAAAAATAATTTTAAGGATTATAAAATTATGTGATCTAATAATAAGGGAAGCTATATGAAGTTAAAATTCATATAATTGCCTAAAATAATGATTTCACTTAAGGCGAGCTAAGATCGAAAAATTCAGAAAATCGCGAGTTTTAGGTTCAATTTTTTCAGATAATACTTATCTGATTCTAGTTATGTAAGTGGAAAAACAAAATATAATCTTTATTCAGTACAGCTACCAAGCTATTTTTTTTAATTTCGACATTTTTAAATAATTATTCATAAATTCAAATATGGTCTACATCAGCATCTCAGAAGACTTATTTTATCAATAACTAAATGGAAAACTAACTTACAACATTTTACTTGCAAAAATAAAATACTTAGTAAAATTCTAAATGATAATTTAGAATTTTGATTAGGATCAGATGATTATAAGTAATAAAATAAAATAAAATAGATAATTTATAACCTAAAAATTTGACCGCCAACGCATTGAAGTTAGTTGCAATTCAAGGTTTTTTTATATGGGGTTGCACAAAAAAAGCGCTACAATCAATAGATGTCTCAACACTCTCAATCAACTTTTGTTAAGCTAAAAGTCATCTATTATACGATGACAACAACATCAAGTGATAGTACTATATATGAATTTTTACATACAATACAAAGGTATTATTTACGACTATATACAAGTATAGGTACTTATATTTAATATATTGCATTTTATCACTGATAAAGTCGTGTTAAAAGAAGTTAAACATAATATTGTATAGATGTCGTGATTTAGACATTTTAATATCAATTTTATCCGTTGATGAGGTGATATGACATAACACCTAACGACATACGCCGGCGTTATAAGAACAGACGCTGATCAAACGCTGTTATATGGAAATTCAGCGTCTGATCAGCGTCTGTTCTGATAACGTTTTATTACGACGCACAGTAGTTTTTACAAAATATAAACCCAATGCCAAGTTTATATAATTTTTACCAAAGACACAAACCAATAAATAGTTGATTATGATTTTAGCGGTTTGAGGCTTGTTAAAGCTTTTGGGCGTTATGTCATGACACCTTTAATGGGTATTCTCATAGAGCTCTGAAGCGTTTACTGCAATGGCCAATGGACCAATTTAATATAATTAGTACAGTAAATAAATATTTTATTTTTAAATTTATGCGTAATTAGCGTGTACTATTTAGTGTAAAAAAAGTTAAAACGAAGTTTTTCCATTATACAGTTATATCAAAATTGATTAGATTATGAACTGGCATAGACATTTTTGTTGTCTAACATTTTAATTTTATTTAAACCAACTACCAATTACCGGTTACAAACCAAAAAAGCTCGCTTTTTATATAAATCTTTATAATTTGTCTGAATTAAATTATAATTTTGATTAAAGAATGTACCTCTATATGTTCTTAATAAATTTATCTTTAATATTAAATTATCTATAAAGAAATTTCAAAATTACTGTCTAATTTTACAGAAGCCTGCATTTATGAGCATATTATTATAAATATTTTAAATTTTTCTGTAGCATATCTTATAAAACTAAAAAAAAGTCTTTCTACAATAAACTTACTGTACGATACCAAGCTTCAAAGAATAATTTTATATCAATTTAAAGTAAAATAAAAAAAAAACATATAAAAAATTCCATAAGTATATAATACAACAAAAACTATATATAATATACCATCATTTGACCCATAATTTATCACATTTCACTTCTGTGGATAGCTTGGATAGGATAATGTCTCATTTTATAAAAATAGAAAAAATATATAGTAACTGATAAGAAGAATTTATAACATATTTCAAATATTTCATATAGAATATACTTTTGCGAAAACCATTCAGAAATGACATAATAAAGAATTTCGTTTTTTTTTTATTAAAAGTTTATTTTATCGATCATACACGGTCAAAAAAATAAGTATACATTTAAAGCTATTTTTGAAGTGTTAAATTGAGTACAACTTTAATATATTTTTATGTAATTTTTTAAAATTATATTTTCAAAGATAAATATCTTGATAAAATAATAAAAAAGTATGAAGTTTTATTTAATATAATAGCTGATTGATTTATGTACTTATATTTAAATTCTTATTTTACATATATTTTGTACTTTATTTAAATTTATAATTTAAAAAAAAATCAATATTCCTAAAAATTTTACTTGGTTATTTTTCTAAATAAATTACATTTCTCCATAAACAAATAAAAGTTGCAATTATGTATCTGAAAAATATGCCCGATTGTTGACTGTGTACATCTATACTATATATAATATATTGTGTTGACACCATAAATTTTAAAATTTATTTAACTTGATATTATTATATAAAAAATAGTATTTTTTACAATATTGTCTATTATGATAAAGTATATACATTATATATGAGTGGGTATATATAGACTGCACAATTTCTTTATCAAATATAAATATTTTTCAATATATAGAAATTTTTTGATGAAAATGAATATACAGCTAGGAATTCTCTGTTGTCATATAGAAAATATGTTCTATTGAATATTTTTTTAAACGAATATATATCTAGATAAAGCTTTCTCATATATTTTATATGAGTCAGGTACATTTGACCAAATATATATACAATATTTAGTTACATATATGTTTGTTTACATTCATTTCATAGAATGTTTATCAAATATCGACACCTCACCCACAACTAAGTCAACTATATATATATAAATATAAATAGAATAAAATTTCCTGTGCAAATGTCTGCCACAAATATGATAAAATGGAAAAATAGAAAAGTATATATTATATAGTATTTATTTGTAAAGGTAAACGTATATCTATATATTAAGTCAATTGGAAAATATTGTGTCTAGTTTTCTTATCATCAATGAATTGTATACATGTGCTATAAAATCCCATATATATGGAGGAGGTTTATCTATTTAGAATTGGATTGGATTGGATCTATAAAAGGCAAATTCTCAAAGGTTTTTCAGTTTTATGGGTCATTTGTGAATACTTTATTATTATATAGTCCCACAACGACATCATTGCGACCGATGATGTTACTTCTATAAATATCATCAAATCTAATGATGAGCAGACTGATGATATTATCCCTCACAAACAATAAAAGCTAAGCTTTTATTGTTTTTTTTCCATCAACATAAAAACACAATACAATATAGATTTTTTTAAATAAATATATACCCATGTTTTTTTCCTATATTTCTATAATATAGTTATTAGTTATATAACGAAACTTTTATATATATTTATTACGAGGCATGATCAAAAGCTCAAAAGCCAAACAAATTAAAAAAAAATACATTTCTATATTCGGTAGTATACACAAAATAAAAATTTTCCAATCGAAAAAACATTTTTATTTTCTGGGTTTTTATATGGAAGCAATAAAATAAAAATTTGATATTAGCTTTCTATATATGCGGTTAGGGGTTGTTAATTATTTATTTATTCAAATCGAAAAAAAAATTGCGCGTATTTAATTAAATTAAACATTTTGATTTGTACGTAGTTATAAAATACATTTCAATTTAATTAATTTATCAAATAAGTTTTGTCGTTTTTTCGCAAATTAAACATATATAAAGGTTGAGCAAAAATTATTTAATTTTTTTTTTCGTTTATTTCAGAGTTCAATTATCACCAATCAATAGTGGTGGCAACTCGAAAAATGATAAACTAGAAAAACCCACAGACAATAAATTGAAATACGACAACAACGATTTGCCTGATTTTCCATTGCCAGAACTACCGAAAGCCGCAACAATATCGAGGAAAGAGAGGAAAACCAATTCGTCCTCTGCAACATCGAAAAATCAAAATTATCCAACCGAATATCATCATTCGTTGCCAACGAGCTACAAGGGCCGAAAGAAATCGCATGATGCACTAGCCAATTTTCCACTTCAACGTACACTGACGGAAAATACGTTAGTAACCAAATTGACTGAACCGATAGCAGCAAAAGATTTTCTAGCCAAACCGTCGAAAACGTCTGATGAAACAATGCATTATCATAATTCTCATGAGATGCCAAAATACCTTTTTGGTGAACGAAATAGCGGTCAATCACAACATTTGCAACCACAAGCGAATAGCGATGAAATATTTCTGAACAAATCCGGATGGGTTCAAGTGAATCAAAGAAGTTTTGAAAAATCACCAATTCGAAATGGTAAACGATATTCGTACACGAAGGCAATGTCATCCGCATCAATTATGCCTGCGACACGTGTAATTAAAATCGATGATTCCGTTCGACCCGCTTACCACAAGCATGAACTAAGCTCCACATCATCGAGTAGCAATAGTTTTGGACGAACAGATCGCCTGCAACCGTTTAGTAAGAATAATTCAACAAAAATTGAAGAACTAATTTTGCGAAATGAGGCTCGTCGTTTGAACGTAAACCAAAAGAAATATGCCGAAAGAGTCAGCTACGATATTGATCCACAAATATCGGCATTACTAAATGAACGACCAGGCTTCTTGCCAGTCAAACGATTCACTGATAACGAATCACCTCCACCAATAACACCAATTATTTCACCGCCACCAGCATTTCAGGATTCAACTATTAATTCCAAAGTAAAATCTAACAAATCTAGTCAATTGTCCAGTGCAAACACAACGAAAATACATTTATCGGTAAATAATCAGGAAAATCGTAATTCCATAAACACTGCGGCAAATAATCCTCCCAAAGGAATGGTATTTTCACGTAGCTTTGAGTACGATACACGAAAAACACGTGAATACAATGAGAATTTCTCAAAAAGTTTCGACTATGACTTTAGTACGCCACAATTGGAAGAGAAACGCTTCACAAAGGAAGTAAAATCGAAATTATTTACAAACTTGACGGGAGTTTCGCCAAACTATCTAACCAAGAAAGATGGGCCAACGAAGGCGTCATCGAAAAACAATAGCAGTCGAGATACGTCACCGGTTTACCAGAAGTCTTTAGATCCAAATTATGCAGTTAAACAAATTAAGCCAAAATCACGTATACGAAACACGCTGTCGGTTCAGCCGGAAAAATTTCGCTCACTAGATGAGGGTGGGTCACCACAACAGGGACGCTCAAGAAGAGCACAATTTTCGAAATTGCACCACGAATCGACGTCGTCGTCGGGCAGTCAGGGATTTCGAAGTTTGGACAATACGGCCATTAGTCGAAGACTTAATTCTTGTGATAGTGGAGCACGTTCAGGTAAATACAATTTGCTTTTGAGTTTGAATGTAAATAGTAAAACCTTAATTTAAGTCAAAATATCTAAATTCCTAGGAATACATTTTGCACAAATTCTGAAAAATTAAGAAAAAATATCGGCCAGCGGACAAATTCGGGCAAATTAGCATAACTTTTTAGAGGTCTTATACTTTGGGATTACAATTAGGTTTATAGATCAAAGAGAACGAGGGGTTCACATATATTTTTGGTTTTGAAATAATGCTCGACAAATTTAAGCTTATGTAATTCTAGTTTAAATATCAGTAATAACATTATACCTAGTTCGAACCTATTTTTTAGAAAATCTCGTAGTTCATTAATTTATAATAATTTTCTAATAATTTGTAAAATCAAAATTACATTTGAATATGATATGGCAACTTAACGCCCAAAATCTGTAAAAAAAATTGTTTTCTAATATTTTCTTATTCTAAAACCAACATAGCAGCCAAATCACTTTGTTTATATTTTTAGGAAGATAAATTTGATCGGACTTTAGCGGTTTTTAATAAAGACACAAATAATAAATAGATTTTAGGGTGTTTAAGCTTGTTAAATCTTTGGGCGTTATGGCTTTGGGTGTTATGTCCCATCCCTTAAAATAGTTGATCCTATTTCAAATATAATTTTCATTTTTGATTTTAAAAATATTATAAAATTATTCCTTAGAATATACAGATTTTTAAAACAAATAACCATGTTATTTAATTTTTTAGATTTATCAAACGATGAAGTCGATGACGATAACGAAACGAACGAATCATCAAAAATTAAAACAAAACAACGATCGAAATATTTGATGACACAATCCCAGCATATGCTGCAGAAACAACGATCGATAACACCTGAAAAGCTTTCAGATGATCAATTACAAAAAACCATAACAAAGCAACGATCACTAACACCAGACAAACGAAGAGGAGGCGGCGGAAGCGGCGGCGGTGGCGGAAGTAGCGCATCGAAAACTAATTCGGACGGCTCACAAGGATCACTATTTGTTAAACAGAATTCGGCGGGCTCACGAAGTAGTACGTTGGAACGGCAACAGCAACAACAACAAAAGTTCGAAGAAAAGCAACCTATTTCCTCACGAAGTTCGTCTAGTTCTAGCTATAGCGGTGGTGATCATGAAAATATCGGTTATCGTAGATCACAATATCGACAAGTCAGTCGCAATACCACGGCAGGTGAAAATCGTATACGAAGATCAAGGTAATTTTTAAAATTATCAGATCTAGAATTATTTTAAAAACATTATAAAACTTATGTTCCTTCGATACTTTTAATTGGTGACATGACGCCCAAAAGCTTAAAAAGCATCCAAATTATAAACCCATCACTTTGTTTATAATTTTTAGAAGGGACATTTTATCGTTTTTTAGTGGTTTTTACTCAAGGTGTATAGAGTAGAATAGGTGTGCGCAAAAAATACATAGAAAGATTTTGTGATGTCATTGGAACGGCAAGTA
>JANSTW010114219.1:0-17278 GCA_027564275.1 Diadocidia ferruginosa | reverse complement strand
GTTGTTTTATTTTGTCATTATATTTATTTTCTAAGAACAATGAAGCGTACGAAAAGTACGTTTTGCTCATACCCGGTATAGAGCAATTTTAAGTTTTTCGTTTTTTTTTAATCTTTCACATTTAAAAACTAAACGATATAAATTAATGCGGTGTTTTCAAAATATTTTTTTATGTTTAAATTAATTAGAAAAATTAAATTTGTGATAATATGTTTGAACATGATATTTTCGAATTTTTCGTAAATCGAAAAAAACATACTTTTTGATGCCATTTCGTCAATTTTAAAGATAGTAGATACAAGTCTAAAATTTTGACAATATATACAGTTTTTTTTTAAAGAACAATAAATACGCATCAATAACTCATTTTCCACATAACTCGAGTTATGATATTATTAAAGTTGGAAAGCGAAATACTTTATCCCTTCCGATTTTGATGAAATTCTCAGAATTTGTTGGTATAAAAATTCATAAGATCCGGTATTTTTGTATGACATTAGGGTGGTTCACTTCAAATTTTCCAATTTAAGTTTTGATTATCAGTGGATTTGGACAAATTTTGGAAAGGGTGTATTTTAAGTGGTCCCATAGTCTGAAATTGCATACGAAGTCTCTATTTAAAAGTAGAGTGGTCTCATAATATAAGTTAGTTAATAGAGAAACAATTTTGTAAGAAAAAAATTAAATAAAAAAAAACTGCATAGAAAATTTACCATTTTTAGTACTTTTTTGAAGATCAGGCTAAACCAATTTAATTTTGTTGGTTTATTATTTTTTTGGGTTATTCCTCAACTACAGTATAAGATGAAATGACGAAAAAAGGATCTTATATACATAATCCACCCTATATATTACACATATATCCTTAAAAATATTAAAATTTTATAGAATGACGCGCAGATTAAAAACAAACAAAAAATTAAATTTAAAAAAATAAACACGCCAAAAATTAAATTATTTTACAAATATTTAAAATTAAAACTTTTTTTTAATTAATTATTATCAACAACGAATAATTAAAATATATTTTTCAATTATTATTATTATTCCTATATGTACGCGAAATTATACGAGAATTTCTATCTGTGTGTTTACATAATATAATTGTATGTTTTGTACAAACAAAAAAAATATGCGGAAAACAATAATAAAACATTTTTAATTCAATAATTGGTTTGTTTGTTTGTGTAAAGTGTGAATCTGAATTATGCAATAAATAAACGGCAAAATATTTTTCTTTTAATTTAATTTTAATTTAATTAAAAATCGAGTAAAACAAAAAAAACGTTTTTTTTTTGTTTTTATTTCTTTATATAAAATATCATTTCCACAGTCCCCTTTCGAGGTCCCCCTAGATACAATCCTAGAAGACGCTCTGGAATCGGATGGGGGTCGACCATATCACGGTCGGGTGGTCCTCCATCACCATGTCCATCAGAGCATCCGTTTAGTTCAGCAAGTTCCAGTCTATCAGAAGGTTCGTCCAGTCATCGTAGCCATGAAGATGACATCAGCATTGTAACAGGTATATAAAACGATATTTTTAAATTATCAATCAAGTAAAACAGCGCAAAAAGACATTTTTTTTTTAATTGGTCGTTAAAAGGATATATTATAGGAAATGAAAAAAAATGTCTTGCTCCATATGCAAAAAAAAATTCAAGTTCTCGTCTTATCACAAAAACATTTAATAATTTGAAGAAAAAAAAGACTCGTTCACATTTATTAAACTTGTGACATTATAATATTCTACTAAATTTACTAGATATTTAAGTTGACGAATTTTTAAATATATTTTTTTTTTGAAATTAACGATATTTGGTGTAACTGTGTGTCATTCAAATTCAAATAAAATAAATAATTAGGGTCACTGTCTCTATATAATGTTAGAGTTAAATCTTTACAATTAGGTCTTTATAATTTTCTAAACATAAGTTTTTGCCTGCTTTCATCTTTATTATTCATAAATATTGTATTATTTTATGCATGTTGTTCTAAATTGTTTATGAAATATTTGTTAGATATGCAAATCTCGCATATATAACTCCCGTGAATGCGATATAGTTTTCTATACATATAAATCTCTGTGAATGCAAAATATTTAATTAATTTTTTTTTTCATAATAATAAAAAATTGAATATTAATTATTATTTTAGCTCATATTGTTATATATACGTTTAGCGATTTTCTTTATTATAAATCTCGCAGAAAATATTAAATGCAATTGTTCTCGTTTTGTCTTAAAAATTTATATGTAACTATAAAGCATATAGCTGCAAATAGTTTTTAGTTTTATAGTTTAATGTTAATTACAAAAAAAAATTAATTAAATGAAATAAAAAACAAATTTTTAAAATTGGTACAAAAAATATTGTTTAAAAATTAAATTTCATTTGTTTGGTATAAAAGCTTGTTGGCGAGGATAATTTAAAGTGGAATACAATTTAATGAAATATCATTATTCATTACTATACGATACGGTTTGATAAAAAAAAACAGGATGGCGACGTAATTCAAGATGGCATCATTTTTACTTTACTTCTAATTAAGGCATATCTAGGCTAGGATGGTTCCTGTCAAAAATGAATAGTTAATATACCAAGTTTCTGTAGGATATTAAAATATATTTTCATTTCGTGCTCTAAATAAATATATTACATGTTTTGTCTTTAGTTTGATAAATGTGCTTTAAATATATGGGGTTTGAAACATGTTTCCATTAATGTTCATAACAAGCTAACTTATCAAACATTTGAAATTTAATTTTTTGGGATCATTAACAAAGAAGAAATATACTAACAGTTTTAAAACATTTGTTCAAATAGATAAAAGCATCGGTGACACAAGTGATATAATAAGTGATTCATCGGGTGTCGGTACCAATTCGGACAGTGCAGCCTGTTCCATTGGTCATCCGAGTACGACAGTTGTGTGCATGGAATTGTACCAAGGCAATGCGGCAAACGGTCACCTAACCATACAGCCGGGTGATGTGATCGAGGTGGTTGGATCGACTGATTGTGGTTTGCTTGAGGGATATGTTCGTGGAACAAATAGATCTGGATTTTTTCCGGCTCATTGTGTTCAGGAAGTGAACATTAGGCAAAAGCATATAACAAGCGTGTCAATAGCCTCACAACAATCGTACCATTCTGCACAGGCGGAACAACAAAGTAACCAATTAATCCAACAGCATATTGCTCCTCAGTATAATAGTGCAACAGCGCCTAGAATAAAGAAAGGGTACGATTTTCCAGTTCCGTATTTAGTTTAAATTTTAATTGTTTTTTTCTTGTGATCACAGTGGAATATCAGATCCAAGAACTGTAATTCTTCATCGTGCCAAAAGAGGTTTTGGGTTTGTGTTGCGTGGTGCTAAAGCAGCCTCCCCGCTAATGCAACTTAAACCATCCGAAAGATGTCCAGGTTTACAATATTTAGATGATGTTGATCCGGGCGGTGTGGCTGACATGTCTGGCCTAAGACCTGGAGATTTTCTACTTGCTGTAAGTTTAAATTTAGAAATTTTATTTCACTTTTAATGTTTTCGGTCCAACAGATTAACGGCGAAGACGTAAGATGTGCGTCACACGAACATGTGGTCGATTTAATTCGTACGTCTGGTTCATTAGTCACAATGACGGTTTTATCACAAAATTTCCCAAATAATTTCCAACAACAAATGAACCAACAACAGCAACAGCAGCAACAACAGCAAATTATCGGCGCAGGTCAACCAAACGTAGCCCGTCAATATGCTACATTACCACGTAAAATGGGCATAGGTTTGGGTGGTGGTAAAATGCCTGCACCAATGCCACCACGTCGTGACCCTAAAACTACGCTGAGTGTTGGTCGTGCTCGTGCCAAATCAATGGTTGCCGGCCTAGAAAATGGAGGAGAAAAAGATGATGATGATATGCCTGCAACAAATAAATCTAGTTCCACTGAGTCAATTCATCAACAGTCGCTGTCGGCAGCATCAACACCAACACAAACTGGTCCCGGAACACCGGTTCAACCAAGAACGGCTAGCATCAAGGCAAGACCAACGTCTAGTCGAATTACAGCTGCCGAATTAGAAGAACTATTTCAACGACAACAAGGTGAATCGAATAATAGTAATCGTTACTCAACAATGATGACCAGTTCAAGATTCCAATCGGGCACTGATAGCGGTGCGGCAACACCGCCGGCCTCGCCACAAAAAGGACCCATCGTGTACGCAAGCGTGGCTGAAATGAAACGTAAAAAAATGAAGACGGGCACTTTACGCGGAAAGCCGGTTGGCATACCGATGGTATCCACATCTGAGCTAAAACGAACATTCCACAGTACTCCAGATTTGGCTACTGAAATAAACGCGTCCTCCTCGTCAATATGGTCCAACACTATCGGATATAAAGGTCATCGATCACACGATGATATGCATGCTTTACATGCGTCAATGCAACGATTAAACTTACCACCGCCAAACCATCCGCCGCCACCACCGCCCGTCGGTCAGGTGGTGAAGGTTGATGTATCTCGCGGATCCGAATATGACAGTACGGTTAAGTTGCAAAAACAATTGCAACAACAGCAGTCATCAATTACCCATATTGGCGGTGCATCATCTACGACCTCTGCACCTGCCGATGATAACGAAATACGATCTAGCTTTAAACCGGCCAATAATGCTAAACTATATGCTTCGCCACAAGATCTTCGTAATGTCGGTTATAGAGGACGAACGGAACAGAATGCCAAACAGGTAAGAAATTAAAAGAACTTTTAGAACTAACATATTATTATAAGCCCGTCAAATCTTCTTAAGATTTGTGTCTGAAATGTTTCTTAAAAATTTACGTTTAGCCGTTATAGCACCATTTCGTAAACCGAAAACATTTCAGTTATAAAGAATCGTCAAATGTGTTGAAAACTCGTAAATTATCTCGAAAATTAATATTAACCCTTTGGCACGTGGCGCCAATTATATCCTCATATAGCGTAAAAGGGTTCCTCGCATATAGTGTAAAAACCCGCCCCACTGATCACTAAAAAATATGGCTACTGCGAGTTGCTGACAACACTCCACCTTTGATAAAGTCAGTAGTGGTATCAGATAGAATAAAAGGGTAAAGACGGTCCCTATGCTCCCTCGCTTTGGAGTAAAGGACACGATGATGATGATGATCTTTTTCCAGGGACCCACCGAATTATTTATACTTTATATTATTATATATTCAATATACTATACAATTCAATTATATATAAAAGTATATAGGGTTGTTTTGGCATTTAATATTTGATTTCTTCACACATAATAATGCAACCGAAAATTTAATATAATAAACATTGTATATGGATAATAAAATTCTAAATAACCGCACAAATTATGTCCGCACATATATATTTTATTGTATAAAAGAAGGAATTTAATATAAATATGTGGTTCCCGCCGCAACCCAAATAATGCATACAATTTACTAATGCTTTTCTCTATATAAATATCAAACAGAATTAACATTATTAAAATAATATAACATGCCAGGTTATTCATATAATAAATTTTATAAAAATAACTAGATATTATATACAGACCTATAGCCGACCACCCTCTCATATACGTACGTACATGTGCAATATTATGTAATCTCACTCATGTTTATAGTTTGTAGACTTGCACACTAACTATATATACAATCATATATAAAGCTATAAATAATGACCAAACCTACATCATAAAATATGTATGTGTATATTATAGTAAATTTATACCGCTTAAGGTTGCAATAAAATTGCATTTGCAGGGGTTCTCCCCTATATAATATAAAGTCCAAGTTATTTTATTTTATTATCTCTACATAATAAAACAACACAAGGTATTTTATTAGAGGTATATGAATTTCTTGCGTATATACTTATATATTTAGTCAAATATAAAATATACAACAGGACAATTTGTACAAATAATAATAGTGATAAATTATAATTATTATTATATTTAAAACGTATAAATTGTATATTTTTATTTTATAATATCTGTTTGTGCAGTAGCATTTCGTTTACCACTTTACATTATATAACTAATGTAGTTTATAGTCTTATTAAAATATAATCTTAGGTATACGCATTAAACAAAAAAAATATATATATATAGTAATTTTGGAAATAATATACAATTATTGTGTAATATAACTAAGATATGTTTTACATATTATTGCATATGTGTAAAGATTTGTTAATATAGTGTATCCTATAATGAAGTGACGTACATTTCAGCTAATTTGTTGTTATACCTCAACATATTATTGTTTAATTTAATATGTCTCAAGGTGAAATAAATAGGAGAACAAGATGACACACCATTATCACCAGCTATGGTAGACCCAAATCGAAGTAATCAATTATGGTCAACAGTTAACCATAAAAGGGGAAGAAGTTCTTTGGACAAATTCAACCTAATACTAAGCAAACAAAACTTACAATTTATTGGCTTGGAGCTTTCAACGAATCGTTTCTCAGAACTTGAAAAAGAAGATGAAAAACCGAAAGATGAAACACCGCCACGTAAACCTAAGCCACCACCATTTTTTGTTTTTAATTAAAAACTTCTTGAAATAACCAGGTGAAAATCCACCCCAAATCCAATGAGTATTATACATCAATTGAATTGAATTCCATACCTACTATTTAAAAAAAGTATCGTGCAACCTTGCAAGAAAAAGCACATAATGTAAGAAATAATTCTGTGATGAAAAACAGATGTTTTACGTCAATCTTTAACCTTAGCAAAACATCAAGGAAATATACAAAATCGAATTAGTTATAAACCTAAAAGTTGAAATTGAACCACCTTATCAACGTCCAGAAATGCCTCAATGCACAAAGTGTCAAAGATATGGACACACTAAAAGATTCTGCTACCACAACGCACGATGTGTCAAATGCGCTCAAAATCATGCCACTGATTCTTGTCCCAACTCCCAGAAAAGTAATAGACAATGAAGTTTTATGTGTTCTCTGTAATGGAAGTCATCCAGCTAATAAAAAAATAAAATAAAAATAAAAATAATTATAGAGAATGTGACGTACATAAAGAGCTACAAACTAAATATTTTCCACCACTACGTGCAAAAATACCAACCACGCAACCTAAAAAACCTACAATTAATTAAATAGATGAGCAATCTTATGTACAACCCAACATTCCCTATCCTCAAGCAGCAAGAGAAAAAAGTCAACAATCTTATGTTCATAAATAATTTGAACTCTGAAGCAGTTTCTCATTAGGCCAGTGATATGGCGAAACTAAAACAAATAATGAAAGGCCTTATGAAATAATGTCCTGTATGATAAAAATAGCTCTATAGAACGTCAACGGTTTAACTCAGCATAAACTAGAATTTACAGCATTTCTACACGTCAATAATATTGATATAATGCTCATATCCGAAACACATTACACAAATAAAAGTTATCTATACACATCCCAAAATATAGAATTTGACACAAAACACCCCGATGGAACTGGACATGAGAGACAGCTTTTCTAATTAAAGCAAACATAATGCATCACGAAATGAAAACAATTAATATAAACTACTTTCAAGCAATTACCATTCTTGATGACTGGAATGGACCATTAACAATATCCTGCAGCGTATATTGGCCTCCAAAAAACAATTAAAAATGGAAAATTTCAGAATTTTTTAATAAACTCGGAATTAAATTCATTGTTGGTGGTGATTACACCGCAAAAAATACATTGTGGAGTTCAATACTAGACACAACAGAGAGCTGCAAAAGTTTATGCTATAGAAAATAATCTCTATATATCCGGTGGCGTATACCAACATATTGACCAACAGATAGACAAAAAGGCCCAGACCTTTTATAACGTTTAATGCTACAGTCTACACTAATTAAAAAAACAAAAACCACTTGTTCTGCATACCAAATATACAAACTGGGATATGTTCAGAGAAAAACGGGATAAATCTGTTAGATGTAATGTCAATTTAAAATCGCACCAAATTTTGAAGGTTGAAATTCGTAAATTTACGCAAACAATTCAGACTACAGCATGGGGATCTATATTAACTCAACGTGAAACCAACATTCAGTACAAAAGTCCAGCATTTGTTATCGAAAAATTCGCAGAAAAACGTAAACTCCGAAAAAAGGCAAGAAACGCGTTCTTCACTAGATAAATTGAACTCGAACAAAGCTATATTAAAGATATCAAGTAACTGTTACATAATGAAAAACATGGATCCATTAAGAAATATCTGGAGAATTTATCACCTTCGGAAGTAACTGACTATTCTCTTTGGAAGGCTATATACCAAAAATGTTATTCAACAACAAAAACATATTCCTCCTATATATTCGTGATGCCCTGGATAATTGTAATGTTGAAGAAAAGGCTAAAATGTTTGTAATTCACCTAGCTGATGTTTTTAAACTGCACGAGCCTATATAATATCCAATGGGGAAAATGAGATAACAAGTCTTGTCGAATTGGACTACCGCTTTTCTCGACATATCGCAGTCCTTTGTTAAAGTCTATAGCATAAAGGCATTCCCTATAAATTAAAATTAATTTCTTCCATATACCAATAGTATACAATACTTAAGTCATATATTGAGAAAAAGTACTTTTACGTTACATTCTCTGAGAACAATCTACCATATTTCCTATATCATGGCCGGTGTTCCCCAAGGTAGTGTTCTAGTCTACCTGATCTATATAAAAAAAAGTATACGCATATCCATTACAGTATTACACCTATGTATGCAAAATCATATTAATATTAATATTAATAGTCAAAACTTATTATACCTTAAAAATTATTATTTTCTTGGATTTATATAAAAAGAATTGTGATTTTCCGGGTACAATTTTTTTTTTAATTTATACGTCTTGTCTACCCCTAGTTAAGCTGGTGTTCCCTTGCTGTTAAGTTGGACATTTACAGTCTCGTTCATTCTAAACAAAAGTAAAATTACTTTAACCAATGTATATATAGGCACATTTTATCATATCCAATATTTAAATTTAAAAGAATTTATTTAACTATATTATATGCAAATAGAGAAAAAATTATATTAATTATTTTTTTACATAATTATAAAAGAATTTTAACAATTTTTTTCTGTATAAAATTTAACGGATTTCTGCATACGCAGACTAAATGCATTTTATTTATATATATAATATCATAAAACAATTTGTTACCATTCATATATATTATATAAGTTAGGTATGTGCGGGTTGCGATAATTGAATTGAAAATAACTTCTTTTCCTATAGTCTAATTTAATCTTATAGTCGTACTCTTGATACAAAAAAAAATAGTCTTATAAATACGCGTATATAACAAACAATAACCGT
This sequence comes from Diadocidia ferruginosa, assembly GCA_027564275.1. Classification (NCBI taxonomy): domain Eukaryota; kingdom Metazoa; phylum Arthropoda; class Insecta; order Diptera; family Diadocidiidae; genus Diadocidia; species Diadocidia ferruginosa. The sequence continues at coordinate 7,898 of JANSTW010114219.1, read as the reverse complement.
GCGATTAAATTAATTTACATAATAAATTACATATATATTTTTTGCTGTTTTTTATATTGCAGAAAGAACCTTTTATTTTATAAAAAAAAATTTTCAAGCTCATCATATATAACCATAAGACATTAAAGAATTTTTATGTTTTTCTTTTTATGAGAAAGAATTATTACAAACCGAATGGTTAAAAGAAAATTGTTTCTGATGTTTATATAAGACCACCATAAAGTCAATGACAAATAAAAATATTTATATACATACGAATTTTTATAAACCACAATTTTATTAACAAATAAAAAAAAATGTGTATCTTTATTATCATCTAAAATAAATAAAAGCCAGAAAAATTATCTTTTAACAAAAAATATCATCCGATTAATATTATTTTAATACCGCTAACATATATTAATTTGCATTTCACACCTTGCAGCGGCTCTTTATATAACATTTCTGCGCTATTTATACATTTATACAATTTCGGTACAATATCTAGACATAATTCGGTGTATTTATTTTTGTGGTGTAAGAGGAAAATGATAGTAAATAAACAACATCGTAAATAATTGTTTACAAGTTTATTATAATTTATTGCATGACATTTTAATATCTTAAAACAGCAAAATATAAAAATGAACCACAAACATTGTGTCAGAGGAAAAACGACGCTCGTCGCAAATACTTTTATTATATATTTTGCTGAAATAAATTTGGCGTCAATATGCCTAAATGCGAAAACCGCATTTGAGAGTTTTTTATAGACATAATATATGAATTACTTATACACTTCAGATTCTTTTGCAAACAGTTTTTTTTATTGGTTTAATTAAAGTGCGGTTTTGCAGTAACCGCACTACCTTCATTTAATTAGAAATTAAAATTATTGCTTTTTTAATATCTTCCATATACATTTGAGCTTCTATACCTATACATATTTCGTTTCCATCATTTTATTCGCGCTTATATCGTCCATATATTATATAAATTTTAATTTAATAGCGAATTAAATCTCGTTCTATAAAATTTTAACTTAACCGCATTTCGCAAAGTCTCCAAGAATTCTACATCAAAAATTCGTCGATAAAATAAAAAGAAATATGTACGAAAACGCATGATTTACCCGTAGCACAACTAAATATAATATATCGAGGGAACACACCACGTGATTTGCAATCTGAATCATTTAATTGTTTTATATCCTCGCGCAAAAAATTGTATGTAATTTAAAAAGCATGCCTTCGCGTCAATTCTTACTCATGTATACATGAATATAATATATAAAATCAAATTCCTTTCTGACTGCGTATGTATATAACATTATCAAAAACTTGTACAAAAATGCACTTTTAGTTTTTTCCTCAAAATTTTTGTATTCTCTTTATAACAATTTTTCATAATATATGTAAGTTGTGCAATTTTTTTTTAGTCTCAATTTAAGGAAACCAGAAATTATACAATTTATCGAAAGATGTTTTCCAAAGATGTATTTTCAAATTATAAGTATATATCAGTGCCGAATATTTTATAGAAGAAAGAGAAGCATAGCTTCCCATAGCTTTAAAAAAACCTAACACATACTAACGATCAATACAAAAAATCAAACTATTGTACTTATCGGTCAATTTGCTTCCAATCATTTATAACTCTTTACCAACGTATTGTGTCGATTCTTCATAGGAAATTTTAGCTTGTATTAATAGACCCACTTATTTTATTAAAGTACACATTTTTTTCGAAAATAGTAAAAGCCTAGGATGAAAAATAAAAAAGTTTTAGAACAAAATTTGATATTTTGTTAAATAAAGCGCAACGTCTCGGATTTGCAAATTTGGATTTCAAAGTTATGTCTTCTTCTTTTAAACTATTCAGTGGAATTATAAACAATTATGTTTAAACAATAAGAAAATACTTTGATTTTAGTATCTGGTAAAAAATCCAGGATCGTTTCAGTATAGAGGAAATATTAGAGAAAATTAATAGACTAGGAAAGATAAATTTCTTTGTAGGGAAATGTGCAAAAATTCTCAACAAAGCAACTTTTATTTTTGTTAGTGTATTTTGGTACTAGCCCAAAAAAAGTCGCAACAAATTTGACCATTGGAAACCGATTTTTTGACCGGTTGTCGAACCAAATTTGGAAGTTTGTTTGAAGTTTTGGTCGTAACATAAAAATTATAAAAATTTAAACTTTTGGGTTATTTCACCAACTTATAGGATATTAAATTACCTTTCATTTGACATATTGCATGACCGATTTGTACATCAGAGTTGCTTATATCGTTAGACGCAAAAGCATCGGTAAATCGCAATTGTCATTTTTTCGGGTTTTTACCAAAAAAGATCCATAAATTTAATGTTTACAGTCTTTTTTCCATATTACAAACTTTAATATATAACTAAATATATAAGTTTAAAATTAAATATTTTAGTTTTTGGGTATACCGTCGATTGTCTTCATTGAATATTTAGACAATATAATATATAACCCCAATAATTATACATAATAATATATATATATATGGACCTTAGCCAAAACTACCAAAGTGCGTGGTTTATATGAAATAATAAAAATTTAAAAATTGTTTATTATATTGGTGACAGGACATAACAACCAACGACATAACGCTCTAAAGCTTTAACAAGCTTAAACCACTAAACAACGATACAATTTCTATTCTAAACATTTTAAAAAAGCTATGGGAATATATATTGGCTATGTTGTTTTTAGAATTAGACAAAAAGGTTGGGCGGTATGTCTTTGGGTGTTATGTCACCAAAAATGTTATACTGAATATTTCGATGATTTTAGAATCATCTTCAGTTTAATGTAAAATTTACCAGGAGCTCTCTAACTCTACTATATATAATAACATCTAAATCTAAATTCATCCTTCATATTTTAGTTAGTGGCCAAAAAGGCGCCGCGGGCAAAGGAATCGTAAAAAAATTCTTTTTAAATCGAAACAAATGATATTGTTATGTCATTAATATACACAATATACACACATATTACATATAAATGTTCTGTAAAGGAAGCACTTTTAAATTCATAGTTTTATATTGAAATCAGTCAAAAGAAATTAAACTATACACAAAATTCCCATCATCTAATCAATAGTTCACATTTTACTCAATAATATGAGTGAGTTGACAAAATGTCTATTGATTGCGGAATGTCTGTCAACCCCGATAGTTCTTTTCACTAGAAACTAAAATTCCCGTGTGAATGCCTCCTAAACTAGGTGGTTCCACACTTTTAACCCCTAAACCAAAGTATCTGGGTCTTATACTAGATTCTAAACTTCACTGGAAGTTGAACGTTGGATAACGGGCTAAGAAGGCAAACGTCGCTCCCTACTCCGTACTCATGCAATAAGACGTTTGGTTAAACTTGGGCCTTCATCCATGGATGATCCATTGGATTTACGGCTATTGTAAGGCCGATTCTCACGTATTGGTCTCTTGTATGGTGGCCAGCGTTAGATAAGAGCACTAACCGTATAAGAGGTTTGAATGTCTTTACAAACTTGTTACCACCTGATATACACATTAAATACAGTGCTAGTTGTGGTGCTGTGGTGGTGGTTTGATAGCCCCTATAGTCACAACAGCTTACTTTCATTAGTTGAAAATATATCTGGTACTCAAACAGACTATATGGTCCCTAAATTAGAACTAAACAAAATCTTCAACACTAAGTTTCCCTGCACCAGCAAGCGATGCTCATATGCAGAATTTATCGATAGTCGTAGACAGTCAAGCTGCAATTTTAGCTCTTATTAGCTCAAAATTGGTTACGCAATGCCATGCGGAACTGTCAGCTATCGGTGATCTCTATGACGTAACTCCTGTTTGGGTTTCTGGTTATAGTTGATCGGTGAAAATTAGCGTGCGGATGAACTTGTCAGACTTGGATCAGCTCCAATCTTGCTTGGGAAGTTCTTCCTTCCTTGAACTATTTCTTGTCGAAGGGCCAGGAAGACCTTCGTACAATCAAAATAGAATAGACGCATCTATGAGGCTGTCTCGTTTAGACATCTTTTGATTGGTTGCCCAGATGTTGTGATATGAACGAACCGGAGACTTTCGAACACTTCATTTGTGAGTGCCCTGCTCTCAGTAGATGGAGAAATCACATTCTGACTTGGCTCAGATAGCTGTAACGGAGATCCGGGAGCTCATGGGTCTGCCTGTTTTATCATTCGGGGTTTTTCTTGTTTCTTGTGGTGTCTAATGTCAAGAAGGCAGTTTTTCTGCTAATTGCAGTCTTGCTTTTGTTTGCGGGACTATAACCACTATAATTAACAAAAATTTTGTTGCTCAACATTATATTGCATTGCATCTCAAATATGCAAAACTTGCCTATATATACACATAGAAACCAAGAGTGGAGAATTTATGAGAAAACTCATAACATTTAAACGTTTATATAGTTGTTTTATATATAACCATATGATAGTTAATTTAACCCTCCCGAAGGGTAAATTTTACCCTCGGATAGTTATGATTACCCCATTTTAACCTTATTTGAGGGTAATATTTACCCTCCCGATGGTTAATTTAACTATCCGAGGGTAAAAAATAAATTTGGGGTAATTCTAACTATCGGCGTGTATTTCTAACACTTAATATGGTTATTTTGGTACATAACCATCCAAAAAATGTGTAACCCGCCGGATAATTAGTGCTCAGTTTCTCTGTGTACAATAAATAATTAAATGACGTATTTTTTGTTGTTTTATTTCATGCGCGAAAAATAATTTACTCATCTCACGTCATACGTTTGTCTCAAAAGGTGAGAAAAATTATGTGAGAACAGACAAAAGCTTGAGATGTTAAGATGCTTATAAATGCAACATCACTCTAGAAAATGATAAATTTCTTGAAGAATCGGTATAATGTATCTGTGCTACACATATAATGAGTTAGAGTAATCAATATTTTGATTTGTGAAAACTATGTTTTTGTGTAAATATAACGTTTATTACAAAGCAAAAAACATATATTTAGTTGGCGCTTTAACCGTTTGTGCTATTCAACGATCGCATATATACAATTTGATATAGAAATAATTATTATAACATTTTAAGTATTTTTCGGCTAAATATATACAAACATACTTTAGCATATACCTAATATTGATTTTTTTGTGAGCGTTTTTAAACTGCATTCCTTTTTATTGCTTAAATCTGACATAAAATATTTTGCGAAAATTGTGGCATGATGTAATTTTGTAACGGATAACGTATATATAAGAAATATGAAAAGATAAATTTATCGGCGCAAACACGTGGTTTTGAAACCAGATTTTTTGAAGATATAGAATTGATGTAACATGTGGTTATATTTATATATGAAGTATATAGGTAGACACAATTTTTAAGAACAAGTTGGGATTTTTTTTTTATTAATTAATTAATAAAAATATTTTTTATAGATATGTATGCATATATATAAGCGGAATGCTTTTTATGCAATTTATAAATTAAGAGGACTTTGTAGAACAAAGGTTAAGAGTAGCGAGCGAGAACAATAAACAGAAAGTATCCTCAATATTATATAATGTAATAAATTGTGTATGCGCGCGTCAATTTATTATTATTAAAAATTAACTAAGATTTGACATGTTTTGCATACAATGTATCGCAGAGATGCTATCAATTTTGTAATCAATTTGCCACACAATATTAAATATATATAACAATTTTGTCGCCATTCTAATAAAATATATAAACCGAAAGACATTAAGTGCATTAAATAATATTATATATTTTTTGCAACAACATTGTCTGCAATTAAAATTACCATATAAATAAATCAGCGAAAAAATTTCTTTAATATTTATGAATACGAAAAAAAAAATTAAGACCGCACACAAATATTAATAAAAATATATTAAATTTTTGACACCAATATAAAAAGAAGAAGCAGAAATGTTTTTTCTTATAATTTTTTTCCCAAGCTCGCCAACCAAATTCACACATACGGATTACGGACACATTAAATTGAGAAAATTATTATTAAACATTATTTAATTTCTATATTAACCAAAGTGTTGACATTAATGATCAAAATTAAGCGGTATTGCCGCATAAAATCGTCAATAAAATATTTGAATGGATATGCATATATAATACATATAATATTTTCGATAATAAAGTATTTTGATTTTTTTTTAAATCTAAGAAAATGTAATAAAACTTCTTTAACAATTTTTAATCTCCAAATATATGGGTTTAATTTACATAATAAAGTCATATTTGGGATAATAACAATAATAATATGAGCGCATATATATAGCGACGGGATGATAATCGAATATTATCACCGCGAGATTTCACACCTAATATAGAAATAATTTATTAAAACAGAGATAATTGAACAAGTTTTTCTTTCATCTATATATATATATATATTATCGATTATCTATTAACTGATATAGTATTTTGAATTGGTTTGATTTTATAGGAAGATATTGTATATTTTTATCGATATTATCGTTCATAAGGCTTAATTTATTCAAAAATATTTTATTCTAGTCATTCAAGATTTAGTTTTGATTTTGTGATTGACTTTTTTGATTAGTTTTAATCATTTCAAATAAATATAAAGTAATTGCGGGATTAAATAAGTTCATCTAACAGGGCGAAGACGGTAACAATACTAATTGTACGAAAAAAAATAATTTGCAAATGTTTTCAAAATGTTAATTCTACTATTAGTACTATAAATGAGCTAAATTTGGCAAAATCCACTGTATATATTATGATACAGAAAGATAAAACAAGACGTTATCAACTAATCATAATTTTCGGTTTGGCAAAAAATTGAATCAAAAAATCAAAAAATTAATTCGAAAATAATTCGACAAATCAGGACCGATCCGAAAATTTCGATACGAAGTGTTGCTAATAAGCCAGGATCAACTTCCGGATTGGTATAATAAATTCGAAACATAAATAGGATTGATTCGTATCAGGTTTAAAAACTTCCAAATCACACCGATAAGAAGAAAAAAAAAGCTTCAATAAAAGTTCGAAAATTTAAAAAATATTTTCTATAAAAATATAAATGTCTTATATTGGATACCGAAACATACTACCTGGCAAATTTTAAACAATTTCCTGATCAAGAATTTTATATTTTTAAGAAGAGGACAATTTTAAGTTAAGTTTAAAAAAAAGTTTCGAAAATTCCAAATACGGATTTGGCAAGCTATTTGTTCCTGAGGCAAAAAAGTTGAGAAATTGTATGCAAAATGTACTAGAAATGCGAAATTTTACGTATATGAATCTAGAAAACTGACTTTAACTTCAGTCTTTAGAGAAATATTGGTTTGAAATTTTGACAAAACTTAGATAAAATAAAATGTATGAACTTGAATACAAAAAAAAAATTATTCAAGCAGTAGATAGTACAGACGAAAGAAGTGTATAATGTTTTTTGCTAGGGTTAACCGAAAAGTCCACGAATTCTTCACAAGCAAATAATTTTAAAATTATTTTCTTTTTTTTTATATTATTTAGACATAGCTTATTATTTAAAAACTAAAGAAAAGTATAAGCTTCATCTGGTTATTTTGTAATGTAATGAGTTCTGATTCCAGATTTCATCGAATACAGTCTATATTACATTTTTTTAGTATAATGCAACTATTTAACACATTTATAAAAAAATATATTTTTTGTAATTTTCAAACAACATAACATTTATCTACTAAGCGCAGTGTTTTAAGTTCTCTAAAATTAAAAAAAAAATAGCTCTTAGGTAACCTAAGCCAATTTTTCGAGCAATCGTTGTTTCGGGGAATTAACTTTTGGGAAATTGTTGTTTCGGAGAATTACTCTTCGAGGAATTGTCGTTGAGCCAATAAAAATTGTTAAGCAGTCTAATCTTATTATTATTTA
>JANSTW010114108.1:0-17278 GCA_027564275.1 Diadocidia ferruginosa | reverse complement strand
ACCCAAATACGTCATCAAATCATTATACAACTATACGATATTGTACCCACCAATACATAGGCACTGGGTTACTATGCTCTATAGGTATAATTTTAATAAAAAAAAATATTTTTCCTAATTATGTTAATATTTTCCATTAAAATATAATATATAGTTAATAGTTATATAGATAGATAATTAAATTAATTATAAACCACAAATTGACCGCACGTAAAATATTATTATATAAAACAATGTTTATTTTATATAATTCGGAAAAATTTGTGTAAATAGTATATACCTAGTTCTTATTTATTTTTGTATTTTGTATAATTATAAACATTTAAATATATATTTTGGATATGCATATTGCATAACCATTGTTATATAGATTATATATTATATAGATGCATTTTATAATGTGATAATTTTTGGCATTTTGACAACAAGCCAAACATAATATTATATAATTGAAAATCAATAAATTTTATATTTTCATACACAAGCACTAAATTGCATGTTTTATTTTTTATATAATATTCAAAACACTCGCATTGTTCTGATTGTGTCAAAAGCAAATTTTCTCTACATACTGACTATAATATTTTGTGATGTTAAATTATGTTTTATAACCGCATAATGTATATATATAATATATATGTTGCATTTTATATAAAATTAAACTAGATACACTTTTTCTGCCCAAAAAGGAATACTATTTTTATGGAATTTGTATAATATGCATTATATTATTTTATGTATTTGGATGTGCAAGTGTCACAATGTCTATTAATAACTCTATGCACATGCAAGCTTATATCCGACAAGAAATGTTGAATTTCAAAGTTAAAATAAAAACATTTTGTTTGTCTAAATAAAAATTTGTATTTATATAACAGAATATAAAGCTTTTGATTATAAATTTTGTAAATTACATAAGTTCATAAATTAAAACAAAAAGTATGTATTTTAGAATTCACTATAAATAGACATTTAATGGCTTTATTAGTATACATTGTTGAGATTAAGTTAATTAATTTAAGTTAATATTTTTAAATAAATTAACATAAAATTGTTCTAAATTCAAATTTTTTGATACTACAATTATTTTTACTCTTAAAGGTACTGTTAGACGATAGACTTTTCAGGAAATCAAGAAAAATAGGAAAAAGATAGAGAATATTAAATACAAAAATGTGTACACTCGAATGAGGGGAAAAAATTCTTTGTTTCAAAAAAAGTTTTTGTACTTAGACTTTCCTATAAAAAGTTTTTGAAAAAATAAAATGTTTATAGCACATGACATTTGACCAACCGGCGTTCAGACGCCAAACAGTGTCTAATCAGCGCGACTGTTCAGCGTCTGTTGAAAACCCGTTTTAGTATAGTCATGTCAATATGTTTATATGAAAATCTGCGAATATTTTTTTGTGTCGTGGACCGATGTGAACGCAAAATATAGATTTGTTAAGGTTATGTATTTGAAATGCCAAAATGTATACATAATTTGCTATAAAATAGTAATTTTGTGTCGCATTTTGCTTTAATAAGTATTAATAAGCTATCTCTTTTCTTTTTGTCTTATTTTTCTTAAAGACATCTAAAATTTATCGTCTAACAGTACTTCAATTCTAAATATATAAATTTTTGGAAAAATAGTTTTACTGGCCAGAGCTTGTTTAGTTGGTCTGCTATAATTAAATTAAACATTTTTAAAGCCAGCTAACATTATACATTGATCTTTAAAAGTATAAAAAATTCAAACTAACAAATCCGACTTAAAGGACCGAATCTACCGTACAATAACAAAAAAAACTTATTATATAATATAATTTGATATGAAATTAAGATTTTCGATTTCCGGGTTCTCGACAAGATAAGAGTTCATCAACATCTCAATATATTTAGCCGGTTCATAAAATCTCAATGTGAAAAAGAACACAATTTTTTTCTTCGTTTTTTCAAACTTTTTCTATGAAAAATTTTTCCGATTGAGCAAATTTTTTAGATAAAAAACTATAAAAGGAGTCACATCCTATAGTTGGTTACTTATAGTGACTCAGTCTCGCAAAACAACCTAGTAAAACTAAAAATAGGATAGAAAACATTGTATTTTCGATACCACAAGACACGAAAAACCCGTTAGATAACCCTTGTTGAATTGAGAAAACCTATATAGGAGCTTCCTGATCTTCCTGACCGATATCTGAGATCAGTCAGTAAGTATGTGATTTTGGGATACGATGTCTTTAAACTACTTATTAAACGGAAGAGTATACCTCTTCTGTACAAAATCTAAACATAGCAACTCAAGTAGCTATGTTTTTATTTTTTTGCCTTAACTAACACAACCTTTTGCCCTCCTTATTTTGCTCTATGTTTTCCCGTTCTCATGCATTAATAAATACTACTTTTTGCTTTAGTGATTTCTTTAAACGGTACTGTCTATAAAATAATTAATTCAAAGTTGTAGAAAATCCCAGTTAATATCCTATAGATTTACAAAATATTGTTTCAATCGAATAAATACTTATTTTTTGGCAGCTGTTTGATATCAACACTGCACGCGATTTTCGGCGATTTTGACCGCACCTTGTAACTCGAGAACCACAAATCACAAAAAAACTCGTTTTCTATAAAATTGTTTTTTTAAAGAGTACATACGATTATAATAAAAAAACATATTAAATAAAACATCAAGCTAGATTTAGAGTCCTAGTTGAAGAATTTTTTCAGCAGCCTAATGTCAAAATCAACCAATCAGAACGCGTTCAGCATGCAAAATTTTCGGACGAGCGGAAAAAAGTTGAATTTTGTTCAACTTTTCTGCCGGCTATATTTTGACAGATGCATACTGAAAACAATGTCAACAAATAATAAATTAAATTTTATTTTATTATAATTGCGTTTATTTTTGTGCAAAGTACTAAATAGTTGAATTAATTCTTATTAACAATATAAATATAAGTGAATATTTTTTTCCGCTTGGACTCTAAATCTAGCTTCACTTCCAAAAGTGTGCGAAAACTTGTAATTTTCATCTATAGTCTTTTCCATTTTTTACCATAAAATCTTTACTTTATCCTAACTGTATTATCGATACAACAGAATTTTAGGTATGTTGTTGAGCGTTGCTTAATAAGAAACGATATTATTACTAGAAAATTTTAAGAATTTGTTTTTTGTTTTTTTAGTGTAATTGTGAATAACGATTTTATAACAAATTTACATAAACAATTTTTAATTTGGACCAATTTATATCAAATATAATTTAAGATGTATGGATTTTTAGGTTAAAATCATCTCAAAACATTATAGTTTTAAAATACATGCAAAAGGAAATTTCTTGAACTAGAAAATCTATAGGTGTAAAGAAACTTGTAATATATGATTCGAGTACTATATACACAACTTAAGACATTACAAAATGTTCTTACCCAGATTTATCCTACTATAGATACAAGATACTTATATCAGCACATCAATGATATTATACTGTATGTGTAGTAGTAGGTATAAATGTAAAAAATTGAAAACAAAAAGCATTCAAAGAAATATAAACACTTTATTTATATTTATATTTTTTATCATCTGCATTTGATAGTAAGCAATATTTTAAGAACAAATATTAAAAGCTATGGATATACGGGTTTTTTTGCGAATTCAAAAACACTCTTATTCCAAGAATTTTATCACTTTATATTATATATTAGCTTTTCTATGGTATATATAAATTCTATATATACATAACATCAAGAGAAAAAAGCTATATTTAAGACCATTTAAAATTTGAGAGGCGTTTTTTTGTTTGTTTTCTTCCTTTCCTTCACATTTCTATCGACTATATATATATTTATATATTGTATGTCTTGTCCTCAAAGTCGGAACTTTTTGTTTTGCTAAAAAACGGGAACATGATGACGAGTCATGATATTATATATAGGAAAGACAGCAGGGTATTAAAATGTCTTGTATATTAGTTATTTAAATTATATTTATATCCTTAACATTTTCGGATAGTAAATTAACTATAATTTTGTCTATATACGCCAGTTTAATTTATATTAAAGTTCGTTAGTATCAATTATATTCGAATATCATGCGATTAAATCTTGGCTAATTTTGTTTGTATATGCGACTTATTTGTTAACAACAATGATATACAAATTTGCAAAATTGATGATTAGTTAAATATAAATTTGGGGTGATTTCTCTTTTATTTAATAATAATCTTGTATTTTCTATATATTATTTGATGTTGTTTTTTTGTAGAAAAAAAAAACAGATAAAAACATCAATTTTCAATATTGTTTCGTATTAATAGAAAATAATTATCTCTATACTCGGGAAAAATCTATAATAAAGCTGTTTGTTAAAATTTTTTAGTCTCCAAAAAGATATATATTTGTAGTAGCGAGACGTTTTTTTAATAAGTGAAGCAGTTTTAATTTTTTTTTATTTCATTAAGACCTTTACAGTCCTCCCCCCTGTTCGCTCCGAGTGATGTTAGGTTCACATATATAGAGGGTGCTATTTTCTCGAATTTTTCGATTTACCGGGCCACGAGTAGAACTGTGAACTGAATTCTTTGCAATTTATCCAGTAAAACTTTTAAATTGTTCGTCAATATTTACATCTAGATTCGATCATAAAAAGCATTTGAATTAAAATCGATTCATTAAATTTTCATTATCATTTCTCGGGAAAATTTGTGCTTTTTTCCCAGGACACGAGAAATTGAATTTTAAGCAACTTCCAGGGAATCACCCACTTGTTTAGTCACATAACTTATATAAATATTTGCGTATATTTGCAGATAAAATATTTAGACTTGAAGTTTGCGAATATCTGCATATTGCTCAGATACAAGGAGATCGGTAGAGTACAAAACGTAGAAATATTAAATAAATTATAAAAACATTTATAGATTAAAGGATTTAAAAAAAAACAGTCTTTCTGCTTAAATCATTTATTGACGTTTCGTCTAATATATAGACATCATCAGATCTGGAATATTTACAAAAGCGTCACAAAACTTATATATGCACTCTAAGAGGTTAAACAATAATTTATGAATTTTGTAATTTCGAAAATAAACCAAAATAATAAAAAAAAAAACATTTATGTTTCTATTGTTTTTTTAACTTTTGATTATTTTTGAGTATTTTAAGGAATTCATCCCTATAAGTCCTGTATAGCAGCAACACTTGGCAAAATCGTAAATTTTCGTTTAAGTTCGCATGAGACTTTCGGGTTTATTTATTTATTTTTGAGTATTTTAAATAAGGACTTCGTCCCAATAAGTCCTGTATAGCAGCAACACTTGGCAACATCGTAAATTTTCGTTTAAGTTCGCATGAGACTTTCGGATTTCTTTATTATACAAATTTATCACTCATAAATAATTAAATCGCCACAGTAATCTAATTATAATTTCGTAACTTCTTTTCTACATTTATATTAAGGAGATATTTTAATAATAATTAGCCCAATTGATTTTCAATATACATGAGCAATATATATATATATATATATATTTAGACAAAATATATATTATTATATAAAATGTTCTTGACAACAAAACGAATATCCTTAAATATTTTCCGTGAGGTATAGGTATATGAATTTGAAATAAGAAAATATTGAAGTATTTATACATATAGCGCAGACATTAAAAGCTTCTGTTTTTTAGCATCATTTTATCACAATCAAAAAACATTAAATGTACTTCTATTCTATATAAGGCTATATTATGATATATAACGCATTTATTCACATTATAATAAATGGAAGTAATATTTTTTATATAATAAAATCTAATACTATATATATAGTATAGATCATACCAGGGGGTCGGACTTTGCCAAATTTTGGGATAAATTTGATATAAAGCCGTATGCTATTATACGTATATATAAATTACATTAACTGAACTCTGACATTGTTTTAGGTGAGATTTAGGATATTGATATAAGTATACTATATATAGATGTATGTCTTTAGGAAACTATATATGTTTATATAGAATGACCAATTTATATCGCTTCAAAATAATATATTTTATTTTAAACCTTGCCTATTTTAAGCTATATAATTTAAAACTTTGGTTTATTGTAACTGACACTAATATTGTGTAAAATGAAAAAATTACCAAAAACTTCAATAGTTTGTTTGATTTTTTTCTAATTTGAAAATATCAAGTGAAAGAAACCCTACTAGACATAATCATCGCATGCATAAAAAAGCTACACAGCTTCACAATTTTACATTGAAATTGTTGTTGCTTTTTCTACACACGCTGATTCGCATTGCAAAAACTACTGTGCATCCTATTAAAACGTTATAAGAACAGACGCTGATCAGACGCTGTTTCAGACGCTGATGTATGGAAATTCAGCGTCTGAACGCCGGCGGGGAAATTAAAAAAATTAATCAAATATTTTTTAAATTTATAATTTAATTTTTAAAACAATTACAAATAAATACGACATATTTCTTTTTATTATATTAAATAAAATAAAAAATGTATAAATTTAATGTTGGAAAAATATTAAAAATTAATAATTTGTTTTTGTTGCTTAAGCGGTCGTTTTTATGATAGGAATTTGTTGATTTTTACATATATTGGTCGAGAGCCTGTAAAAATCAACAAATTCCTATTAAAAATTAAATTTTCTCGCAATGATGAAAATCGCGAATTCGTCAAATTGACAAATTTTATTGTTAAAATCATAATAACATTTTTCTAAAATTAACTTTTAATTTTGCCGAAATATTTTAAGTAGAGAAATTATATTTATTTTTAACTAACAAAAAGAAATTGTTAAAATGACAAATTTGGTTGTAAAAACTATAACTGCTAATGCGATTACACTATAGGAGCATAATTTTGCTGTATGCGGTCAACGGTAGCATTTCTATATAGGGTAACTTTGGTCTGTTAATTTGACTCCAAAAACGTTAGTAAAGAATAAGAACTAAACATACATTTATTAAGAATTATAATTTTTTGAATTTTCATGTGATTTTCTCACAATTTTTTTTAAATACTAAATTACGAAAACTATCAAAAATAAATTGAATCAGTCGAGAAGATCTCAACAGATGACTAAAAATAAATAAAATTTAGGCGGAAAGTGATTGATTTTTACAAAGTTTGTTCTCGAGCTAACGACGCAGTAGTACAGAAACAAACAGAACAATTCTATAAGCAATTTTTTTAGATTATTTACCATACAAAGTTTAAATTGGCATATAAATATGTAAAACAGCAGTGTGTCATATATAACAAAATATATTTTATTATCCAATAAAAAATAAACTTATAGATTTTTATATGATTAAATGAAAATTTTTATCATAAAAGAAGTTTTAGACAATTTTCCCTACGATTTTTAAATAAAAAATTCAGAATATTTACAAAACCAAGAACATAAGGCATACATTGGTCACCCTACTATTACATATTTTATATAAACTTGCATATTTTATAAATTTCTTCACATTTTCGTCGTAAGTACATTTTATATATAATATAAATCAATCAGTGTTTGTTTTCTATACGAAAAAATACGCAAATAAAATTTATTTTAAAAATATAATTTATTTTCAATTTGAAATTTTGAATTGATGAAAATTTATTGAAAAATATATTTATTAGTTTTGTATATATAGTTTAGATAGCTCTTACAAAAATAAATATAATGTGTTCGCATTGAATGATTTTATTAGTTTAAAAAAAACTTAAATTTTTTTATTGTATCAAATGGGATAAAGAAAATGTTAGCTTTTAAGTTCCACAATTTTTTTTTTAGAATTTTCCTGTTTTTTTAAGACTCTCGACCAGTTAAATGGAGATTTTTTTAGTAAGTCAACTTATAATATATTTATAAATATTATAAATTTTATATTTAGATTTTTTGTATGTAATTAATATGCATATTTTATTTAAACATGTTAATTTCATAACTGCCGGGTAATAATTATTAAATTATAATTTATGTCATTTATTATAATTTTTATATATTGTAAATCTTATCTCAAAAATATGGGTTAGTTTCTGTTATCTATTAACTTCATCAGCGATCGGACTAACTCTGTATATAGAAACTCTGTACAACATTTTCGATTCTTCTATATATGTTCAGATTGTTTGCCAAAGCTTTGCAAGCGAATCATAAGTGTTTATTTTAGCAGAATAATTTTATTTTTAAATAATTTTTAAGAGGAATATTACAACTTGTCTTAATATATAGGAAACATTTTAAATAAATTTTACATTAACTCAAACTACCACCAAATATTGAATATGCTCAAATTAAATTATTTTTCAAATTCTCCGAAAAATTATAAATTCTTGAATTAAAAACTACAAATATTTTTAGTTATATATTCAAATTATTTTACAAATATTTAAAGAATTTTAACAAATTATTTTCATAACATAAAAATATATGGAAAAATCGCATTTATATGAATTCAATTGTAAATTTTATACTAAATAGTAAATGTTTTTTGTATAAATGAAATTGAGAAATTTCTATTAAATTGTGAAAATTGTATTTTCTATTAAACATTTCAATTTAAAATCATTCACTCTGCACAATAATTGTAATATTTAAATCGACAAAAGGGAATTAAATAAAAAGTAAAGTTTCTTACCGTTTGCATTGATGACAAAATGCTTAATTACACAACACATTTCTTAAGGTTTTTTGCTGCTTTAATGTTTATCTTATATATATTATATTGAAAGGCACTTAATATAATTAATGTTTTTAGTAAATTTAATGTAGAAAGAAATTAAATTACAACACCTTATGTACAAGAACAAGTAAGAAATAAAGCACAAGAAATTTAAGTAATTTATAGTAATAAAACCAAAAAATTCAGTAAAACACAATAAATTTATTTTGAAGAGAAAAATTAAAAGGCACGATTGTGTGTCTGTTCAGGGCAACGGTTAGGCCTAGAATGACGATTTTCTAGGAATGTTTTCCATGGGTTCACGTTGTGCAGTATAATACATAATATGTTTTCTCCTTGCCAAACAAAAAATTGTGAATACATAAATTTTGAATGTGTTTGTTATGGGGGTGGAAGAGAAGCGAGATGATTTTACAAATATTTATATACTAAACATCTGTATATATATATAGACTTTACCCTATATATACATATCCAGCATCAAGAAAATTTCCCAACATATATATTGAAATGAAAAACATCCCCTGTGAGTTATATATTTTGTTTTTCGCATGTATCCCTCCGCATACACTCGCATATACGTAAGAATGTGTAGTATATAAATATATTGTGTAAAATTATGTCGGCGCGGTACAATTTTTTTCTATATGAAATTAGAACAAAACAACAAAAAATTACTTAATTAAATCTTTAATCTTTATTCTTAGCTTTAATCCACTTGTCGTCTCTCTATATAATATAGCTGTCTATATATGTGTTCGACGACAATAAATACATTTATATAGAAGAAAAAAATATGTTGAAGATAAGCTATCTTGTATATATTTATATATATATATATATATATATATATAACATTGCTTAGACAGAAAAATACCCTCTTGATACCGAATTTTTTCTAATATAATCCGTCGAGTGAAGTGAAAATGTATATTATAGAATATACATTCCATATATAAAATTATGGAGAAAATAATGGACAAATAGTAGTAGGGATATTTTCATTTTGCGAGAAAATGCAAAAAAATATGTAATAGAAAATTTGTTGTTTTAGTCGATTAAAATTCGAAAATATTTTTTATTAATGATGCGCGCATATACAATAAATTTATTATATAGGTTTCTTATCAAAATATAAGTCAATTATTCCTAATTTATTTTTAAAATATTATAAGATCTTTAAACAATTTTAAAAACTGAAGACGACCGATTAGATAATTACGATAAAATTTGAAAAAAAAAAAATAAAATTTTTCAAGCGTATAAAATAACATCTATACATTTTGTTATTATTCTCTATCTTGATCTGGCTCGAAGGACCAACATTCATATATAGGATATACTTTTTTATAATAAATTGTCTGTAACAACTATAAGCATCAAATTTTGTTGTTGGAAATAATAAATAATTGGTATATCGACGGATCCAAAGCCTTATGGTCTATCTACTTGACTTAGTTCATATGGCCACCGCGGGCACGTTTGCAGCACCCAATTTTCTATGACGCGGCCACACATTTCGACCGAAACGACCGCTATTTCGAGTTCAGTGTTTCCTCTAAGCTCTTCCAACGTCGTCGGCTTGTTGGCAAAGACCAATGACTTGACGTAGCCAAATAAAAAAGTCTAGAGGCGTTAAATCTCACAAACTAGGCGGCCAATTGACTGGCCCATTTCTTGAGATAACACACTCATTCGATAAATCGATTGTATTGTGTGCTGTGTGGCTTATGGCGTTATTCTGTTGAAACCACTTGTCGTCCTGGTCCATATCTTCGAATTCATGCCAAAAATCTTGGTAATCATGGCGCAATAACGATGAAAATCACATTACAGCGACGATTGAAAAAATGTGGCCCAACGATGCCGCCGGCATGCAAACCGCACCAATCAGTTATTTTTTGTGTATGGTAATTCATCAAGCACATGTGGATTTTCATCCGACCAATAACGCATCTTTTGCTTATTGACGAACCCATAGTGCGCCAAAAATTAGCTTCGTCACTTTAGATGATTTTGCTCTTAAAGTTGTGTAGAGAAAACTTAAGTGGGGGTACATCCCCTTTTACAATGGTATGGACTTCATGTTAGTATGAAAAATATCGAAATATAAATATTTATAGGGGTTGTGTGATCTCAAATGAAAGATCTTGGCAAGGGCTACAACTTTATTTGTAAAGGTTTCAGAATGCAGGGGGTCCGGGGTGGCAACCTACTGATTAAGAAGAGAAATGTACAAAAACCATATTTTTAGTTTTTTTTCTCGACCCAGACCATTATAATGTCTAAATTTGCTTTTTTGAATTGGTAAAAAAAATCAATAAAATTAATTTCCTATACAAAATATAAACTTAAAACCACTCCCTCTGAAAGGGGGCCGAGCGCCTCAAACTGCCCGAACAAACTTTGTTCAGGGAAAACCCCCTACGATCCTAAAAAGTTTGGAAAGAATCCAAGAGGGGGAGGAATTCTACATATTTGCCAAATTTTTATAATTTTTACACTCTGTTCTTTCGTGTTCTTAACCATGATAAAAATATTGAGTTTACTGAATAAATTGACAGTGACAGTTCGATGATTAGTGAAAGGGTGCGTTCACAAATTAAATTCAAAGTTGTCAAGTTCCTATTGGAAAATCCTTTAATTTCGCAAAACATTGGACGGGACGAAGTCGATCGTGTCAGCTATATGCATAAATATTAGATATTGAATTGAATTTGAAAACTGCTTGATTCAATTTATAATTGAAATTAAATTATTGTGTCTGTCTGTCTATCCACCTCAAAAAAATTAGGAATTTTATTTAAAAAAAAATTTAGATCTTTTAAGCTTAGTGGGTAACAAATATTAAATATAATACTTTGATTTTTTGTATGTAATTAAAATGCATATTATATTTATTAATGTTAATTTCATAACTGCAGGGTAATAATTATTAAATTATAATTTATGTCATTTATTATAAACTTTATATATTGTGAATTTTATCTAAAAAATATGGGTTAAACAGCGATATTCAAGTTAGTTTCTGTTATCTATTAACTTCATCAGCGATCGGACTAACTCTGTATAGCAACTCTGTACTACACCACACTTCTGAGATTTTTCGATTCTTCTATATATGTTTAGATTCCTTGCCAAAGCTTTAGAAGCGAATCATAAGTGTTGTTGTTAATTTTAGCAGAATGGTACTAAAGAGTCGTCATCTATATTTCAATTATTATTGAACATATAATCTACATTTCAATTAGTATATCGAATATCTATGATAAAATAATTTTACCAAAATAAATTCGCATTTATAGAAGGGATCTCTTAATTTTGTGTTTTTATGAAATATAGTTTTGAAATCTTCGTACTATAATTTAAAAAATTTAGAATATATGTAATGACAAAGTAAATCAAAATGTAATAATCGAACCCTTAAATATTTTTTACAAGTCTCATTTCACTTTGTATGATATCCATATATAAGAGTTTAAAGTTTTAATTTAATAAATTTCAACAATTATTATAATTTTTATGATAATAAAGTTCATCTATTCTATACATATAGTTAAGCATTACGAAACCCATAAAATATATATATTTAATAAATTATTTCAATAAATAAACCACCCCTATAACTATATATAATATCGTCGTATGTACACATTCTCGAATACATTTATAATATCCATGCTGCAGCAAATAAAAATCTCTATCCCATTAAAACATTCAAATAAAAACTGCAATAAATTTCAAAAAATTTTACTGTCACAGATAGTCATATCTATAATAATATATAGAATAAAATATATATATGTAACTGGAAAGTCCTCTGTCTTCATACGTATGTACATAAAATGCTCAACTAATAGTCTACTATTATCATAAGATAGAATAGCTTTCATATATGTATATATATATATAGGATACAGCATCCCAAGTTCCAACTATATGTATATTCTATATTACAGCTATGTGGAGTTTAATTTTTTAGCTTTTATCATGATAAAAAAAATTAGTATTTATGAAAATCAATCTCATGAGAGCGCCACTAAATACAGCAGCATAAAGCAGAGCGTCGCGACACTAGGGCGCCATACGAAAAGCAAACTTTTTTTACGAGCATACATACAGATTTGTGACGACAACTTTACTACATAGAATAGAATATAGAATATAATATGCTGCGTTATGGGTCCTATACATTATTAACAGGGTGAATTCGTAAATGATTTTAATGCATTGGTAGTTCAATAATTGAAATAAAAAAATTAAAGATTTTTCTTAAATTTTCCATCCTATCGTATCTATAATAATTTTTTTAGCTTTTTCAATCGTCAATCTAAGATTTTTCAAAATAATTAAATTAAGTTTTCTTAAATTAAATTAAATTAAATACCGACAATTTCCCGAAACGACCAGTCCGCAAAACGACAAATACCCGAAACGATAGTTCCACGAAATGATAATCCTCCGAAACGACAATTCCCCGACAAAATTTAAAATATTTTTTGTTAACTTTGAATTATTTTTTAAATTAAAAAATGCTCTTAGTTGGTTTACCGACAATTCCACAAAAAGGAAATTCCCCTAAAATACATTTCCATGAAAAGTTAATTTCCCGAAACGACAATTCCCCGAAACGACAATCCTTAAAACGACGATTCTCCGAAACGATCATTCTCCGAAAAAATTAGTAACAAAGCCTATATTTTTTGCAGGGAATTATTTTAATCCAAATTTATTATAAACATTAAATATATTTGCCTTTCTAAGATATTCTTTAACCTCTCCTGGGAGCTAAACGAAAAATGATGGACTAAAATTGTAGATCTTGTTTTGAAAGATGGTGCCCCCCCCCTTAAGTTTGCACTGCAATTTTTTTTATTTAACTTCGCGTTCATTCTGTATATAGGTGATGCATCAAAATATTCCATTTTAAAACTTGTGCATACAGACTTTAAGCCCCGACCCCTCTCCAAAAAGGGACGTTCCCTCAAAATTCGTATTGGGTATATTTTTTTGCCGAAGATGATTCTTTATAAAATTAGGGATTGTATATAAAATAATTATCTAAAAAACGACCGTTTTGATACCACACGAACGAAAACTATTCGGCATTTTGTATAATTTTTGAATACTCTCTGACAATATAAATATTTTAAATATAAGACACAAATTTTATATGGATATGTTTAGGAAAAACAAAGCTTTATTCCATTCAGCTTGTGCTATCATCAAAGCTATATATACGATGAGTATATAACACAATTGAATTGTTATTCTATATACAAGTCACAATAGCCTATGTGCCTCTTTTACATATATATAGCAACGAACAACTTTTACATATTATATCGTCATGGTAACTTGCAAGTCTCGTAAGTCGGTATTTGAAGAAAAAAAAATGATAATATTTTGTTTACATGTTTTTTAGGGATTTATAGTTAATTTAGTCGTAACCATAATTTGATTTAGTGATGAGAGTTTATTATTACTAGAAATAACAAGTTTTTGTAAAATATAAAAAACAGACATACGATTTTTGTAAATTTCCATGACAATTCAATATACTATATATTTTATAATACCTACTCTAAATGAATTTGCTGTTTTATGTCAGATATATTTTACTTTTCATAAAATTTTCGAGCAAAAAAAACCCATAGTTATATGAGAACAAAAAGGTTTTTTCATTTTCTTTTATACTTAAGGATAATAATAATACACACTACTACTATACACAAGGCTGCTTTTATATGTAATAATATAGTCAATGCGGGAAAATCATCGCAGGGAGCTTTAAAATGTCAATGTGTGTAAATTATATATATATAGTACATACCTGCTTTTAATAGGTCAAATAGAAATATTGTGTAAATAACGTTGATGATCGAGTTCGATTAAAGCAAATCTGAAAATAGAAATATAGACAACATTATAGTTAGGATTTAATTTATGCAACACAAAAAAAAACTAATTATTTTTAAATATTATAAAAATGACGAGGAATGTTAGAGAGCCTGTTACAAAAATCACAACTTATTTCCGAAAACAGACCGATTAAGTAAATTTAATAATTACAGAAATACGAGATAAAAAGAACTTTTTATATACGACGTATTTAAATTTTTGTTGAATCATAAAGAATTGAACATTTTTTTGAACTAACTTTCCATACAAAACAAAATTTACTACTTACAACGAGCTTAAAATAGATAAAAGTAACATTCCATATTAACAAATTTAAAATTTAGAAACAGGCTAATCGGTCAACGAAAAGTGAATACTTTTGTAATATTATAGGCTCTATAGCTTTCGCCTGAGCCTGTGGTTCTAGCTTTCGCCAGAACCATTTCAAAAAGTGTCTTTACTCCTATACTGACAAGAGTTGCACTATTTCTAACCCGTCATCAGTGGAGATGGATAACAATCTCCAGATAGTGCCAAATAGGGCATTCAAGCCTTGAAATGTTAGAATTTGTTAACATCCACGGTCGAAAAAAAGGAAATATTCCATAATAAGTTATATATAGCGTGACAACAGGAGTTGCATGTCTATATAAAAAATAGGCACCCACAAATAAGACCCAATTTTACTTCATTACAGTATAAAATTGGAAATAAATGGAAACATGGTAAAATAATAGCACTAAGCTTTCTGAATATTCACGCCATTTTCTGTTATTAATTTTATACCGCTGATGATATCTCTTTCAACAAAGTCTTAATTTCCAAACTCTGAATTTATAATAATTCTGGCAAAAATTATTTAAACAATGCTTTGTCATCGTGTTCTGAGCTATTCGAAAACTTTCAAATATCTAGCTAGCCGGGAAGTTAGTAAAAAATCGATTGCAAAATGAAAGCAAGTTAAAACAATATAAAATTTGACTCATTAACGTTGATAAATTTTAATCAGCTGACACATAAAATATATTACTACTGCGTGTAATAATGAAAATTATGTGAATCGTTTATGTGGTGATAATGAAGCTATCAGTTTTAAATAAATTTAAATTCATCATCAATTTATTATAAATATTAATCGTCAAAAGGAAAAGAACATTTTTATCGACATTACAAAGTGACAGGAGTCACAGGACATAACACCCAAAGAGATAACGCCCAAACGCTTTAACGAGCTTAATTAGCGGTTTAACGATAAAATTTCCTTTCTAAAATTTTAAACAAAGCGATGGGTTTATATTTTGGCTGCGCTATGTTGTTTTTATCACACTAAAAAAATCACTCACTTTGAGCGAAAACAGCGCCATTTTTTTTGAGTGATGATATTATTATATTAATTATTGAGCACTAGATGCATTCACTCAAAATTAGGTGAATGTTCTTGAGTGAAAGAAAACTCAAAAGTAACCGAAAATAATCTTATTTTGACAACAATTATTGAGCGAAAAAATTGCAAAATATACAGATATATACAAAATATAATGAAAATACTCCATTTTTGACAATAATTATTAATTAAAAAAAATCAAAATATACCGAAATTTTCCAAATTTTGACTGAGCGAAAAAAACCTCAAAATATAATTTTTGACAATAATTATTGAGCGAAAATCACTCAAAATTAAGTGAAGTAAATTTAACAAATTTAATTGAGCGAACTTTCAATCGCCCCATATTATTCGTTATCTTTTGCTAAAGCAAATTTATTTTAAATTATCATTTATCACTTATTAAACAAATTCGGACAAGTTTATATTTCGCTTTATTTTGAGTGAGTTTAATTTATTTA
The DNA here is from genome assembly GCA_027564275.1 of Diadocidia ferruginosa. NCBI lineage: Eukaryota > Metazoa > Arthropoda > Insecta > Diptera > Diadocidiidae > Diadocidia > Diadocidia ferruginosa. Next base: position 847 of record JANSTW010114108.1, on the reverse strand, counting down.
TTTTCATCTTATTTTGAGAGATTGTCACTCAATAAATAAAGAATAACACCCAAAATAAAGCAAAATACAACCTAATATTTGAGTGAAAATCACTCAAAATAAAGTAAAAATCACTCAAAAATGCAAGCTATTAATTGATCACTCGATGATTTTAATTTATTATTTTCATTGGTGACATGACATAACACCCAAAGACATAACGCCCAACCGCTATATAACAAGCTTTTCTAATTCTAAAAAATTCATAGCAGCCAAAATATAAAATTATCGCTTTGTTTAAAATTTTTAGAAGGGAAATTTTATAATTTTTTAGCCGTTTAAGCTTGGTATAGCATTTGGGCGTTATAATATCATTTCATAAATATTGTCAGAATAGATTGTATTTCGCTTTATTTTGAGTATTTTTCACTCACAATTTGTAATCAATATAACTATCAATGGCTCAATAATAATAAATTTTGAATCAATAAATTAACTCAAACAATCAATCAACTTTATCATAATTTAAGTCAATTACTATGAATTTTTTACGTAATATATGAGTTAATTTCAATCAACTTCAATCAGTTTATAACAAAAAAGAAGAATTTTTGTATTAAATATTTTCCACTCAAACGATTTGAGCGAATTGTTGATTGAATTTTGTCGTCAAAAAAGGGGAATTAGATTTCACTCAGGATTGATTATAATTTTTACACTCAACCTCACTCAATTGAGTGAAATTTTTTAAGAGTGATATAATAAGAAAAAAGCTTTTTAATGCGGTCGGGCGTTATGTCTTTGGGTGTTATGTCATGTCATCACATTGCAATACTTATATATTTAGAAATTTTTGAAACGTGATGTC
>JANSTW010113997.1:0-17278 GCA_027564275.1 Diadocidia ferruginosa | reverse complement strand
GATAAATACTTATTATTTGAAAGCTGCAAGCGATTTTCAACGATTTTTACCACCTTTGTAAATCGAGAACCACAAATCACAAAAAAGTGTTTTTTTTTAAGAGTACGATTAAAAACCAAAAAAACATCATAAATAAAAGAAAAACGACTGCAAAAATACAATTATCATACATAATAAATAAAACATGACTTCCAAAAATTTGCGAAAACTCGTTATTTTCATCTATATTAAATATTTACAATCAAAAGAGTTTACGCAGTGCCATAAAAAGTACTATAATAAACTATGTGCAAACGAAAACACTTTAAACAATACCACAACAAATAAATTGTTAAAAATATTAGAATTTGTTTTGACTTGGTTTAATTAATGGATTTTTATCTTATAATTGAGTTTTTTGTAGTGGGTGGCTATAAAGTTTATTTTATGTACAGAAAATATTTTATATACTTTAGTTATATTTTCTCTCTTAGTTAATTAAAGTTTGTTTAATTTGTAGATTTGTTTATTATTTATTGACCCAATAGCACACTCAACATACGGGTTTTTGTTGAATTTAATATTGTTGTCTGGAGTTAATTTTCTAATTGGTCCAGTTATGATGAATTAATGTATACCGAAATCCATACCCTTTCCGATTTTGATGCAATTTTTCGAATTTGTTAGTTATCGTTATTCATTAGACCCAAAAAACCGTTAAATATGATAATTTTGATTAAAGATTTTTTTTTGACATCAGGTCAGTTAGCCGTATCAATCGAAACCACCATAAGTTTGATTGTTTATTTAAATTTTTTAAACGTTTGAAACTAGCATCATATTAGTCAATTGATTAAATTGTTCTCCAATGATACGAATTTTCCAAATTTCTATAGTACCAACATTTTAGGGTCACGCTCATTATGAAGATAACTAAACGATAATTTTGTAAAATTCGAAAGGGGTAGGTTCTTTTGGCATGGAATGACTCAAGATTTGCCCTCTAAAACAATGCCTTACAATGAGATAGAACCAACGCATAGTCAGCCTGCGATACACCACCCGTTTTTAACTAACTAGCCATCTAAAAAACGAATTTAAATTTTCAGATGGATTAAGATTTAAGAAAAGAGAAAATCGTTGCCCCTAGAAATTGAAACCAATATTCAATCACACAATGAATATTATGCGAAAATTACGAAGTGGGACGGTTGCTGGAGAAGCATCATCGGTGGACAGTAATAGTCCACCAGATTCACCGCACACACAACTCGGACTGATGCATTTGAAGAAACTATTTAACGAATACACTCATCCCAAAGAACCGCTAAGTGAATCGGAACGAGATTTTAAGCTATACAATATGTTGCCCCTGTTTTGCAGAGTAAGTATACAGATGAAGTAGAGTTGGGCAAATTATTTTGTCTTAATAAAAAAAAATGTTTTCAGGTGTTCGGTACTTCGCATTCAAATGATATGAGCGAGAAATTTTGGGACATTTTGGCTTTTGCACAACAAATTTCCAAGTTAATGGTGTCGGAAATTCGGCGGCGTGCATCAAATCAAAGTACCGAGGCAGCATCAATAGCAATAGTAAAGTTTTTAGAAATTGATAATTGTGAAGAATCGAGCAACGGATGGATGTTATTGTCTGCGTTAAATTTGATAGCGGCTGGCGATGTGTCTTTGATACAAGTTATGACAACGGCATCGGTTCCATCAACACTAGTCAAATGTTTGTATTTATTTTTCGATTTACCCGAAATACCAGAAGCAGAGGCAGATCAAAATGATGGGGGCGAATTTACGCCCAGAGAACGAAGGATTCTTTTGCAAAAAATGTTTGTTCAAGTTCTGGTGAGATTGTGTTCGCATCCTTATCCGGCCGAAGAATTGGCTCGTATGGATGATTTGACACTGCTTTTTTCGGCCATCACATCACAATGTCCTGCGTACAATGTGATATGGCGAAAATCGGCCGCCGAAGTTCTAACAACTTTATCGAGACATGGTCTTTCCGAACCCGTCGTCAATTACATACATTCCAAGGGTTGTGTTGCCCTGTGCATCGACAATATGCAACGTGCGCCAAATTTACAGCCACTGGAAATTGTGGAAATGTTTGTAGCTGTTTTTTGTTTCCTAAAAGATTCCAGTGATGTGTCTCAGGTTCTCGTCGAAGACTTTCGAATAAGTCATGGATATTTATTTCTGAGTGAATTCCTCATGAAACTCGATCAAACAGGCCACAAAAATGCCGAATCACAGGCAGCAATTAGAAATTTAGTTCTAATGATTGCGTCACTGTGTATGTGTGGATTTGTCGAATTGCGGCCAAGTCAAAATCAAACCAATGCATTATTTCAAATGCAAGGTTTCCAAATGCCGCAGACATCGTCGCGAGGTACGTCTGTGCGAAACATTCATGCATTTCAGGTGTTACAAACAGTTTTTCTAAAGTCCGGCTCAACATCGTTGTGCTGCACAATATTAGATGCGATTTCAAGTGTTTATCACTCTGATAATGCCAATTATTTTATACTGGAATCACAAAACACATTAAGTCAATTTACCGAAAAGATTCACCTGAAAAATGCCACCGTGCAGGAGAAATTTTTCGAATTGTTGGAATTTATTGTGTTTCAATTAAACTTCGTACCGTGCAAGGAACTCATATCACTGTCAATACTGTTGAAAGGTTATCACTCCATAAGTTGCAGTATTTTATGTATGAAAACATTGCTCAACATTTTGAGGTCTGTTCTATGGTTTGTTGTTCCAAATTAAGCATTTTATTTAATTTTGTAACCTTTTCAGACATAACAATGTTTTCAAAGATGTTTATCGTGAAGTGGGCATTTTAGAAGTTTTCGTGACATGCCTTACCAAATATTCGGCTTTTTTGCACAAACATATTCTGTGCACAACAGAGCCGACAACACACGATTTAGATCTTGATAATAAGGATACACTGGAAAATGGTATGTATTAATTTTTCAAAAGAACAACCTTAATTACTGCGTTTTTGTTTTAGATACCAATGAAATTTTGGGCAAACTGGTCTTGGAGGCATTGGCTATTTTACTTAACGCTAACAATAATAATGCAAACGTTTTTCGTGAAAGTGGCGGTGCGAAGTGTATACACGAAATGGTAAAATTTAAACACGGTCGCACCATCATATTGGCCATGATAAGAGAACTGATTTTATCGGCTGGCGGTGAGGATGATATGTTGTTCATTTTGAGTACAATGCATTCAGCACCGCCTCATAATATCGAATTGAAAATTCAAATATTAAAAGCTTTGTTGGGCTGTCTGAGGGATAGTCATCGAACTCGCACCATATTTCGTAAAGTTGGTGGTTTTGTTTATGTGACAAGTGTTTTTGTGTCATTGGATGGCAAACTGAGTGACACCGTTGCCGGTGGACAAGACACCAACAAGATTGACTTAAATAAAAAAGATATTTTACAATTGTTACAAATTGTTTGTCAAACTCTGGCCACAGCAATGCGCTTTGAACCGGCCAATGCCAAATTTTTTCAACAAGAAATTTGCAGTACCTCACTTTGTGACACGCTGAGATTGTTGGGTTGTTTTAGCCTCACAACGCAATTGGGTGATCAAGCGATTAGTGCCACCAGCACACAACATTCAAATGAAAATCAGCAATACTTTCATGCCATTTTTACTGGGAACGTTTTACAACCAGAATTTTCCGATAATATTCCAATATCATTAGCATTTGTTTGTTTAATTTATCGTCTTTTGTACGACATTGCTTTGGATAATTTTGATAAACCAAATTTGTCGGGAGTTATCAACATAACTGCTCCAAATATGGCGGTAGTAGCGACCGCGAATAACAACAACAATAATGGTAAAACAAATCAACCGCCAACCAAATCATCAGATCCACGTAGCGTTGTGTCAACGTTAAATCTAACTCAGCCACTACCCGAACCGTTAATTGTACATCCGGGCATTGTAATTTGTATGCTACAATTGTTGCCATCAATTGAACACGATTCGGATGCGGAAAAATCACTTTCTTTGCAAATTTATGTATCGGAAGTGATAAAGAGCTTAGTGCGAAGCGAACGAAATCAGCAGATAATGTGTGAAGCCGGTTTGGCCGGACACTTATTGAACATTGGACGATTGGCATTAAGTGAAGAGAAAAATTCCTTGCACGTTGCACTGCAATATGTGTTGGAAAGATTGGCCGCTCAAGCACTCCAACCGACCGAATTACGTGAATTTTTGCGTCTTGGCTTACCACTTTGTTGTGAAAGTGCTAACTTAATAAATCCATATAAATCGGGTGGCCCGGTACCGTTGACACGAATCAAGACCCTTGTGTCAATGACAACACCACGAGATTTTCGGGCGCATGGATCATGTACACTGCCACCATTTGTTGAAATGGACATGTCGGCCGAAGGTTTTGGCTGCCTATATTTGCCAAGTGTTGCACCACAATCGCCAAATGCTGGCGGCAGTCTGGACGGAACAATTATCGGTGGCATTGGTTCTGGTGATCGAGTTTTTCCACCACAAACAGGCATGACCTATTCAACATGGTTTTGTGTGGATAAATTTTCCGATCCCAGAACTGATCCGCACTGTGTACGTTTGCTAACACTCATTCGAACGGTAAATAATCCACGCGAAGATAATCTCGTCTGCTTAACGGTTCTCTTATCGGCTCGAGATAAGGCCATAATTGTATCAACTCAGGAAACTTTGGTGCCACACAGTAAGGAAATCAGACTTTTTTGTCAAGAAATTGAGTTTATCAAATTTATTTTAGATGTTGGCGAATGGGAACCGGAGGGTACGGGTGACAGTAGTGCACGAATTTGGTGTCCAGATTTATTACACGAAGGACAATGGCACCATTTAGTCATCGTTTTAAACAGAGCCGTTCTGAAGAATTCCAGTTTTTCACTCTTCTTAGATGGACATGTAAAGAGTTTGAAATTATTTTGTTGAAATTTCTCTTTATCGTTTCTTTTTGTTCCACAGCATATGCACACACAAAAATTACATTACATTTCACAAAATCCCGGAGCCGGATCGACCAATTTGGCCGTTGCCAATTCGGTATACAGTTTTATCGGAACGCCACCGGCATGGCGTCGGTACTCTCGTTTGTGTTGGAAACAAGGTGTTTGTCATTTGATCGAGGATATTATAAGTGCGCAAATTGTTTCGACAATATTTGCACTGGGTCCACATTATATGGGCTCACTGCAGGCACCACAATTGGGTAAAACCAGTGAGCCAATAAATCCACTGGTGTCTGAGGAACGGGTTGTGTTTGGTCTGAATGCAAAAGCAATGTCCCAGCTTACGTTGGCAAAGATACGTAAGGTGTACAGTCGAGCCGACAATAAGGCTATAGCTAAACAGCTTGGTATGAGTTCGCATGAGAATGCTACTCCAATACGAATTTTGCATAATTCGGCTGGTCATTTGGCCGGACCAGCGCGAACACTTGGCGGTGTTGTGGTCGGCTATTTGGGTGTTAGAGTATTTAGTCCGCATCCAGTTTCGACCATGATGGATACAGTCGGCGGTTGCAATGTTCTGTTGGGTATTATTGCAATGGCCCAGGATGTCGAAAGCCTCTATGCCGGTGTAAAGGCATTGACTTGTGTGGTGCGTAGCAATCGAGCCGCTCAAAGTGAAATGGATCGTAAACGAAGTTATCAGACGTTGGCAATGTTTTTCAAAAAGAAACGCAATTTACTTAATTCACACATTTTACATTTGACATTTAGTTTGGTGGGAACGGTTAACAGTGGTCAAGAAACATCGGCCATTCCAAATGTTACTGCCTTTCAGGTTCTTTCAGTTTCGGCCACTTTAAGCACAAACTCAGCTAATATTTCTCTTTTTAGGACATGTTATGCGATTTAGAAATATGGCACGGCGCACCAAATGATCTGCTGCGATCTCTGCTGGAACATTTACTCGAATTAGCTTCGGAATCAAGTGAAAAACGATCAAATGTACGCATAATGAGAGAATTGCAATTGGTTACGAAACTGTTGCACATAATTGTAGAGATTCCCGAAGGAACCAGAGAGATTCTGTTTGCGTTGTTATCGATACTGTTGGGCGGTCAACCAAGGCACAGTGATTTATTATTGTATGGTCAATATATTGCAGCTAAATTACCACTGGTAAGTGTTATTACTTTTGTTTTTTACTTTTTCTTTGAATATTTGTTTTCAATCAAATCAAACATCAAGATCAATAATAGATCCAGATCAACGAATAATAAATAGATATTTATTAACCGAACGATTATTTACACTAAAAAAAACTTATATTAATCACTGCCGCCGAATATATATTCACTTTTCGTTGATCGATTAGCCTGTTCCTAAATTCATAAATTTAAAAAAATATATAAATTTTGAATTTGCCGTTCTTTATTAGAACATTTTTTCTAATTTTGAGGTTCAGAGAGCTAAGATATTTTCAGATGGAACCAATTTGTTTTTACTTATTTTTATTATAAAAGAAAACTAAAAATGAAATTTGAAAATAATAAAGTTACGCTCCGTCCTAATATATAAAGTTTTTTAAAAAAATTATCCAATGCAAAGAAGAGATAAGATTGTAAAAAACAATCCTTATGACTTGCCTCTGAGATGCACATAAAATCACTGTAACAAAATTTCCCCAAGTCATCAATAATTTATTGAAAAACCTTTTTTTCGCCCGTTAGGAATCTAACGACATTGAAAAATCAATTGAACAATTGGTTGTGTCAAAAAGTTCGTCGGTGTCTAGTGAGGATCAGCCAATTATGACTCGGGACGATCAACAACAGAAAAATTTGTCAATACGAAATATAATTTTACGAAATAAATGTTTGCAATTGCTTCACGCGCTGCTGTTTACCAATCGTAACACCGTAAACACAATAATTTGTGATGACATTTCACGAATATTGGGAATTGATTGGATTCTCTTGTTTCTGCAACCGCAAGTACACTCAACTACCGTTATTTTGGCAATGCGGATACTAGTCGTGCTTTGTGCAAATGACACGCTAATCTCTCGATTTAGAGAGGGCAATCAAAATGGAGGCTATTTACGTTACACTGAATTTGTGTCACAAAATAATAAATTAGTTCTGGGACCATCACAATTGAATTCTTCGCCGGCTGCAACAAGTGCCTCGGTTGTTCAAGTTCAACCCGGCGTACAGTTGCCTGCTCAAATCGCCAGTGAGGTTAAGACGGCCGTCTTACATATACCTGGTTTTCAATATTTAGAATGGTTGCTGCCTTATCATTTAGACATTCCGGAGATCTATTTTCTCTTGACAGCACTAATAATGGGTCAACCAGTTAAGCTGTTGGTCGGCGATCACCGAAAATTGGATTTGGATAGAGTTTGGGCTTTCTTATGGGGTGCTCCGGTGTCACAAACACCGGTAAGTTCAATCGGCTCAAAGGTCAATTTATGTCCAGAAGCAATATGCGTTCTGTTGGCTATGGTTCGAACAATAGTGCACAATGACGATAATGTTGAATGGCTTGTGTCACATCCGGTTACAATTGTTCAAGTTCTGTTTTCACTTTATCACAATTTACCGGATTTTATGTCAGTTATAATGTCAGCAGAAGTTATTAATTCTTTGGCAGCTGTTCTGTTCCCCTATACACAAAAGGACGATGGTGGCTCGGAACCGAATAGTGGTGCATCGACTCCAGCTGATGAAAATACACACAATATTTTGGTAATTGTTCAACGGCCTGTTGTTCAATTGACCGACAGCTCTGTGCGCAAATTTGTCATAGATTTTTTGCGGGTTATTGTTGTAGACTCATTAAGTTTATCGTTGACGGGAAAATCTGCACCAGTAATTGATTTAGTATTGGATGCTTCACCCGATAACAGTGAACTGCTTCAGCAAATAACATTTCAAACAGAAATAATTTCAGCTTTAATGGATCATCTGTTGGCCGCCGATGTGCTGGTTGGCGAACAAGCCGCACTACCCATTGTTATGTTGCAACAAAGTAATGTGCAAAATATCGCTCCAAACGTCTTCTATTTGACAGCCAGAATTGTCGATAAAATGTGGCAGGGCTGCTTGAGTAAAGACCCACATGAAATCTTTGATTTCATAATTAAATTAATAGGACAAGCCAAACGTAGATCAGCGTCGATATCGCTGGAACAATTGCATCATTCGTTGAATAGAATAATTTTATATTTGCTCTCCAGACCCACCGATTCGGTTGCAGCACAAATGGCTGTCTTAGAAGCTTTACATAAACTCACCACTCATCGCTTGTTAATATTTGGAGCGGGTAATCATGAACTAGATTTCATTGGATGTTTAACGTATTGTCTGTTACAATTGACGTCCGATCTTAAAATTGTACTTGAATCAAATGCAACAAGCCGCTCAGCGACAACCTGGCACGTTAATCCAAATAACGAAACAATTGAATCGCGTGATGATTATCTAAATCAACACCAAGGCCGTAATTTGATGGCCGGCGCAGCCTATCGTGTATGGGAAGAATTGTATGTCTGCAAAAAGCCGGCTATTGAAGAAGTGTTTAAGGTTACTCTAACAGCTCCGGGAAATAGCGCAAAAGCGCCAAGCATGTCGGCAACCAGGGAACAAGTTATCGATTCGGCTACAAAGTTATGGTACAATTATGTGGACACTGAACGTAAGGCCACCTATCGTGTTCCGTGGGAATTGCACAATCAAATTCAATCCAAGATACAAAAAGTTACGGGTGGCTTGACGCGGTTGGCCAGTCGAACCAAAGTGAAAAAAGATGATTTTTCCAAAACAAAAACCACAATTATGAAAAGAAAAGCATTTGAATGGACTGACATTAATGCTAGTCTGGTTAAGGAACTGTGGGATATGCGTTGCATTCAAAATACACAAATGACACAACATACACATCGATACGTATGCCAAGATTGGTTGCAATCTGAACGGGAATTGATTCGAGAACGGGGACTATGGGGACCAGTAAAGGTAAATTTGTCTTTTTTAGTTTTTCTTCTAGCCAGCCTTTATGGTAGTGTTAGTTTGTTTAATTGCGAGCGGATAACTCGAAATTTACAACAACAATTTGTATATGAAATGTTTCCAACAACAACCACCACATTGAATTTTTGTATTGAGTGGTTCCAACCAATCAAAAACATCGACACTGTTAGCCACTCGCAATTGAACAAACTAACACTACCATAATGGGTCGCTATTTTCTACTAATTCGATTTCTTATACAGAACAATACGTTGGATAAATGGTTGCTGGACACAACCGAAGGGCCACATCGCATGCGAAAGAAAACAATGAAAAATGATCTCTTTTACATACAATATCCTTACCGGCCCGAATTGGAGCTGCCCGATAATGTAAGATTTTTGGTTTTATGTTTTTTTCATTTAATAAATTAATTTTGGACTTTTTTTATGCAGAGACAACTGAAGTACAAGGTTGCCACAAGTTTTGATAGTAAATTTTATTTTACCTATTGTCAATTACCACCGCGAGTACTGTGCGAATTGGATACGATATTGTTTGAGGCAAATAAATCGACCGATAAAGATATCGCAGGCTCACCGACAACCGTCGTACAAAGTCCGACCACCGAACAAAATCCACCAACACTGTCAAGGTAAACCGCACACGTCATGTTAATAATACTATAAAATATCCTAACGTTTTTTTTGCAGAGCTCAAAGTGAACCGGGCGAAGAAATGGACGAGGAAGAGGATGAAGTAGCTTTAATATCGGACAACCAAACGCTGTTGCGAATGCTCGAAGAACAAGAGAAAATATCGCATATGTTTCGTTGTGCTCGGATACAGGGATTGGACACAACCGAAGGTCTTTTACTGTTCGGCAAAGAGTATTGTTATGTAGTCGATGGCTTTACGTTGATAAAAAATCGTGAAATTCGTGATATTGACTCCTTACCGGCCGGCGCTTATGATCCAATTGTTCCGAATCCGGGCGGCAGTCCGAGGCGGTCGATAACAATGCGTCAATGTTCTAAATTTTCATATGAAGATATTCGAGAAGTGCATAAACGCCGATATCTCTTGCAACCGATTGCTTTGGAAGTATTTTCAGGGGATGGTCGAAATTATCTGTTAAGTTTTCCGCGTAAAGTAAGAAACAAAGTTTATCAACGTTTTATGGCCACGGCCACGGCCATTGCGGATAGTGCACAACAGAGTGTGGCCGGACAAAAGCGCGGTGCAAGCGTTGAACAAACGTCTGGCATTTTTAGTAGCTTAATCGGTGAAACGTCAGTTACACAGCGATGGGTGGTATAAGATTGTGAAACTTGTTAATTTGTTTGTTTTTTAATTGTTTTTTTTTTCTAGCGAGGTGAAATATCCAATTTCCAATATTTAATGCATTTAAATACGTTGGCCGGTCGTTCTTATAATGATCTGATGCAATATCCAGTATTTCCATGGATTTTAGCCGATTATGATGTAGAAGAGCTAGACTTAACGAATCCGAAAACATTTCGAGATTTTTCAAAACCAATGGGCGCTCAAAGTGCCGATCGCTTGGAACAGTTTCAAAAACGATTTAAGGTAATTGCTGTGGCATATTCTTGAAAGCGAAATTAAAAGAATCAAATACTTTCTAGGAATGGGACGATCCACACGGTGAGACACCACCGTATCATTACGGAACACATTATAGTTCAGCTATGATTGTTTGTTCGTATTTGGTTCGATTGGAACCGTTTACGCAGCACTTTCTCCGATTGCAAGGCGGTCACTTTGATTTGGCCGATCGCATGTTTCACAGTATTAAAGATGCTTGGCTATCGGCATCTAAATTGAATATGGCCGATGTCAAAGAACTGATTCCCGAATTTTTCTACTTGCCTGAATTTTTGGCCAATTCCAATAATTTTGATTTAGGTACAAATAACGAGATAAAAGGACAAAGTTTTTAAATTCCTTTAATTATTTTAGGCTCAAAGCAGAACGGTGAAACACTCGGTCATATTATTTTGCCACCGTGGGCCAAACAAGATACGCGTGAATTTATACGCGTCCATCGTGAGGCATTAGAGTGTGACTATGTAAGTCAAAATCTCCATCAATGGATAGATCTAATTTTCGGTTATAAGCAACTGGGCCAACCGGCCGTTGATTCGGTAAATGTGTTTCATCATCTGTTCTATGAGGGCAACGTGGACATTTACAATATTGACGATCCACTTAAGAAAAATGCTACAATCGGGTTTATCAATAATTTCGGACAAATTCCCAAACAATTGTTTAAGAAACCACATCCTTGTAAAAAAATGCAGTCGTCTGTTCGTAATACTGTGATAGAATCGAATTCGTTGATAACCACGTCGTCATCGAATCAAGTGACCCAAGTGGACAAATTGTTTTTCCACAATTTAGATAATCTGAAGCCAAGTTTACAACCAATTAAAGGTAAATGCGAATTATCCCTTAAGTGCTATTGTTCTAATTTTGCTTCTTACAGAACTGAAAGGACCTGTCGGCCAAATTATTCAACCCGATAAAACTGTGTTGGCCGTTGAACAAAATAAAATCATGATGTCACCTTCATACTCACGTTACATTGCCTGGGGTTTTGCCGATCATTCGCTACGCATTGGAATGTATGATTCGGATCGAGCTTTGTTTGTGTGTGAGGCAGCTGCACAAAATTCTGGTGAAATTTTAGCTTGTGCTTGTCCAAATGCTCGAACGATTGTTACGGCTGGCACAAGTTCTGTTGTAACTGTGTGGGGATTTGATTCGAGGCGCAAAGCGCTCAGCGTTAAACATTCTTTGCACGGTCATACCGATGCTGTAACATGTTTGGCAGCCAGTTCAGCCTACAATGTCATTGTGTCTGGTTCGCGCGATGGAACCGCCATTGTTTGGGATATGTCAAGATTTATATTTGTGCGACAATTGCGAGAACATGTTGGTTTAGTGGCTGCAGTCAGTATAAATGAACTGACCGGTGACATTGCAACATGTTCAGCAACTTGGTTGCATGTATGGTCGGCCAATGGAGACGCGCTGGCAACGGTCAACACAAGTATCGGTTCAGCCGATCGAATGCAACAGATTTTGTGTGTTGCATTTTCGGCAACCAGGGAATGGGATCAACAAAACGTTATAATTACCGGATCAACCGACGGCGTTGTGCGTATGTGGTCAATGGAATACGTGCAAGTTCCGATAATATCGGAAAGCGAAATTAATCCAATTTGTGAGGCGGAACCAGAGGAACAAACAGCGGACACGCAAGATAAATCGATTACAAAAAAAGTTGATTTGGTTAAACAAATGAGTATATCGACGACAGCAACTGACGGCAATGGTAAGAAGCTCTTTTTGAATATATTTCTCCATTAATCCGTTTTTTATTAGTTTTAGTGAAATCTGGTTCCGAGAGTAGTATATCGGAAGCATGTGACGATAGCCTTAAAGAATCGTCTAAACGTTTTGAAACCGAACGAGATGATTGCAGTGACAAAGAAGATGGCCATTCTACAAGTAATAAAATCGGTAACAAAGAACCATCCCAACAACAGGCATCAAGTAATGAATTAGAGATACCAAAAGGTTCGTCGATGAGTAAACGAGGTAGTCTGACCAGTGCAAAGTCATTGCATGAATTGAAGCATGAATCGTCGATCGATCAGATGAAAGATAGTAAAAATGTTATCAGTACTGAAGGTGATACGAAAAGAAAGGAAACCGATGAGGCGGTACAACCGATTAAGGGACGAGGCATTCGTCCAAGTAAATCGGATACAAGTTTGACGGATTCATTCGTTGTGGTGGACAGCGAGTACAACAAGAAGAAACATCAAAATGAATTAAGAGACGGTGAGTTATTGGTCGACATCAGGCTTGCAAAAAACAGGGTCGAGGTGATTGAAATTGATCGAAAATTATTATCAACAAATTTAAGTAGCTTTTGTTCTTGGATTGAATTTGATTCAGTCACCTCATATTCGGGCATCGATCAAATCAAATTGATTTTGATCGAATCAAAATTGAGCGAATCAAAATCTCAACGAATCAAAAATTATGATCGAATCAAAAAAAATATTATTTTGTTCTGTTGATTCAATGCAACACACAAAATCTGTCACCAAGTTGACGGAATCAAAATCTGATGAAATCAAAATCGGATTGAATAAAAAATATTATTTTGATCGAATCAAAAATAAAATTGTTTTTGAACGAATCAAAATTTGATCGAATGATCAATGATCTCGAATCAATTTCTGATTTGATTTGATAAAATCGAAATTTGATATTTTACGCAAGTCTGGTCGGCATAAGTGGAAATGCTCGATCCAGAATTTATATTTTGTTCAAGTACAATTCCTATTTAAATATAAAATACGTGGGGTTTTTGGAAAAAATCATGTCGCTTTTCTTTCTTGTGAACACCCTTTCTAACTTCACTGATAACGGATCAGCCTAGAAATAGTGCAACAAATCTTGTTGGCATGAGTAAATTGACGCAATCGTTCTCTGATTTTTTGGTTTATTGTAATTTCAAAAATGAACAAGTCGCTGACTCGATTGGTATCGAGTCGCTGACTGAATTATTATGCTTGACCTGCCTTTTATATGAAAAAAGGAGGGGAAACGTTCAAACTTGACCTTGAGTTAAAATGAGGGGAAATGTTCATAGTCAAAATGAGGGGAATGTTCACATTCAAAATGAGGGGTAATGTTCATAGTCAAAATGAGCTGAAATTTTCTAAATTTGATCTTGACAAGGTAAAAGGAGGAGAAATATTTAACATAGTGATTGTTATTTTATAACTTGATTTCGAACACTCTATAATTAAAAAAAATAGGGATGACAAATGTCAAATAATTTGGTCCTTTTTAATATGTTTTGATTGAATTGTAATTTTTCCAAAAAATTTGCAGCACAAAAGCACAAAATTCAGTACTGAGAAAGACCTATTTATCGCTTTCCATATAACATGCAGAATTTAATAAAAAAAAATTAAAAGATTCATACAAAAAGTCGCTAGGGCCCTCGCAGAGATTGATTAAAGTTTACGCCATGTGTAAAGAAAACGATTACAATACCCAGAGCGCGGTATATTCTTTTGAAAAATATTTATTTTAGGAATTCTTCATGTTTTGTTTTAATTTTTTCATGCACATTTAAATTACCAAAATTAATTGTTCAAAATATTTTAGGTTTTAAATGGCAACGTCAGTTAGTGTTCCGATCAAAATTAACCATGCACACGGCATATGATCGCAAAGATAATGCTGAACCGGCAAGCATAACGTCACTGGCCGTATCAAAGGATCACAAAACATTGTATGTGGGTGATGCAAGAGGACGTGTGTTTTCATGGAGCGTAACCGAACAACCGGGACGTGGTATGGCCGATCATTGGCTGAAAGATGAGGGAGCCGACCAATGTGTTGGATGTCACGTCAAGTAAGTGAACCTTCGAAAGCATATCGCACACCTAAGCGACAGTAAGCGACGCGATTAAAAGAGTCCGTTTTTAACATACAAAAAACAACAACAAATATTTTTTTATATGTTAAAAAACTGACTATTTCAATCGCGTCGCTTGCTATCGCTCGCCTAGGTGTGCGATATCCTTTAATGTATTCCGATGTTTTTCCATTTTTGTAACAATTTTGCTATTCGAAGGTTTACACTCTACGAACGGAAACATCATTGCCGTAATTGTGGACAGGTATTTTGTAACCGTTGCAGTCGTTTTGAATCGGAAATATCACGTTTAAGAATACTAAAGCCGGTTCGAGTGTGCCAAGCATGTTTTGCAACGTTACGGCATCATTCAATCGATTCTTAAATTGAAATTAAGACATTATCACTAACAAACAACAATAATTACAAATGAAACCATAGAACAATAATATTCCATATTATATAAAAGAAATACTAATGAAAACCTAAATATATTGTAAATTAGATTAAATGTAGTAAAAATGGAGCAAATTAGGCAACACAGAATATATATTATACACAAGAACATACAGAGCACATAGATACAATGCGAACACAGCTGTGTTTAGAATCTAAATATCATTTTTAATTATTAATTACGGTGTCGACCTTTATCATTTTGTTATGTAGTTTTAAAAAATTATTTATTTGCATGAGCTTTTTATTTTTTATAAAGTATTTGTTAAAATTAGAATAGTTTTTATAATTGTAAATTTGGCCTATTTATTATTTTAAGCTTATAAAATGTATAAATTATTTATTGTCACCATGATGACCCCACAATATTATACATTTTATTTACTATAAGCCATGTTTAAGTTAAAAAGTATAAACCATATAATATATTGTATATCTTTATAAATATATAAAAAATAATAGAAATTAATATAAAAATTATATTTAAGATATTGAAACTAAATTATTTATCTATAAAACCTAATTTATTAACCAAATTTTTATAATTTTATCATATATTGGTCTCTATGTACAATTTAACTTTTTTTTATCGTTTTAACGAGTGGTATTTTCTACTATTTATATCTGTGGTTACAGATCGTTTTTGTGGATTGGAAAATTTGTGAACAAAATCTAAAATATTATCAAAAAACGAACTTTTACAAAATCCACTTATAAATTATTATTAAATATTTATTTATATACTTCAAAATTATTTATTAAAATATTTTTAATTTTATTTATCATTGAAACTAATAATTTACAATTAAAATTTCTGGTCAAGTGCGTATACTTGCCCAATTTTTGTTCAAATTGATGGAACAAAAATTACAAACCATTCAAATGAGAATATGTGGACGCGCGGAAGTGATGTCTTATTTTTAATACTTAAAACTAGCAAGCTTTGAAGTAGTTTAACTAATTCGTTAAAAAACTATTAAAACTAAATCAAGGCTCGCTACTTATAAGTTATAACCACAGACAACAGAATCTATCAGAGATTTTCTAGAACTATTTTTTTATGGAACTTATTTTCATATGTATTTTTAATTTTGTTTAATTTTTTATTTAATTTAATTTCAAAAAAATGTTTGCCATGCACATTTAAATGTGCGCCATTCGCGAAAGGGTTAAAACAAATATTTTATTAACCAGTTATGTTTTTAACTAATACAATTTGGACCTGGAATTTTGTAAAAGATTATTTTATAATTTTTCACGTTTATTGGAAAATACTTAAATATTTATCATATAGACCACATGTGCGTATTACATTGTAAAGTCCTGTTTATGCGACTAGTTCTAGTAACTGGATTGTTTTATTTTGTGAAGCTTTTGTAAAATTTAATATTGACATTTTACAATCGAACGTCTCGGTTACTGGGGACAAAACCTCGCATAAATAAGTCTTAAAAAACTGAAACCATAATAATATTAGACACCTCTAACTGTAGCTATAAAAATAAATTGTATAAAAATTAATATATTATAAAATGGAATATAAATAATAATAATAAAGACAATTAATATTTATACAAAATAAAATTTAGACAGAAAAAACACATGTTTACACAAAAAGAAAATTAAACAAATCCTAAAATGTGAAAAAATTAAATTATATTTATTAATGTAAACAATGTTAAATGACTTGTGATATTTTATAGGTTTGATTGAACAAATAATTGTATATTTATTTTGAGAGAGAAGCGCAATAATTATTATTTTTAATACAAATCCGTTTTGCCAGTTGAAATTTATTAAATTTAATTTTGTTTGCGTATAAACCATAAATATATCCTTTTTCTACTCAAGTAGCTTCTTATTTGGCTTAAGAGTCAAATTTTAGTTTTAACAATATTGGCCATATGCAAGTATTTTTAGAACAATTGGTACTTATTTGTTAAAAAAAACTCTCTCTTGTAAACTTGAAACTACAATTAAAATGAAATTTTAGAAACAAAAAGAAACTATGTAAAGTCAGTATTTATATAAAATTATAAGAAAAAATAATAGTAGACAAATAAAAAATAAATAAATGGAAAACGTGCTAATAGAAACAAAAAGAGTTAATTATTTGTATTTAATTTAATTAAATTTTTTCTAGACAATAACTAAAATTTTATGCTGTCGACGTGAGGATCACTTGTAAGGTTTACTTTTATTCATAAAATGTTCACTTGTAACGCATAATCAATATGCATTATGCACATTTGTAATGCATACCAAAAAATTCACATTTGTAATGCATACCAAAAAATTCACATTTGTAATGCATACCAAAAAATTCACATTTGTAATGCATACCAAAA
>JANSTW010113886.1:0-17289 GCA_027564275.1 Diadocidia ferruginosa | reverse complement strand
TTTGTTAAATTGGGGGGGCGAACAACCGAAATGAATAATATTTTTCTTTTGTCGAAATAAGCTTATAGATTTTCCCCATTTCTTTTGTGTTTGAGTTTTTTTTTTATTTAATTGTATTTAATCTACTCATTGTTATATGTACGTATCGTAAAAGAAAATAAATATTAACATTCTTCAAAGAGGATTGTTTTGTTGTTGTATATATAGAAAATATATTTAATTTCAAATGCGAGACATTTCATCAGTTAATTGTTATGGGTTTGTTTTGACATCGCATTGTCACTATATTATTTTCCATTTAATTTTCTCGCATAAACATTTAATGTGAAAATTGACTTTATTTAAAATGTAAATATTTTCTATTTAGCATTTTTGAAAGAAAAAAATGTGTATGTAAATCGTTACAAATAAATATACAATTAATTTAATTAGACGTTTGTTTAACAAATAAAAATTTATATATATATTAATATGTACAATGTATGTCTTTGCGTGTATTTATCTCATTTAATTCTTACAAATAAAAATAAAAATAATTTGTCTATCGATAATAAATCTGTTAATTTGAATTTAGTTATGGATTTTTTCCTATCCCAATAATAATTTCCGCAGCTGGTCGACTAATTGAACTGCAATCAATATATGGAATTAAATTAAATTAAATTAAATTTTACAAATATTTCATTTTTTTTTTAATTTGATCATTAAAATTAATTTAAAAATACCTATATGCTGAATGCTGAGCTCTAATGGTTTAAATAAGCAGCATTTTGAGATTCTATAGGTTGAGATGCATCAATAAATTAAAATATGTGACCCAGATACTCACAAATATTTTGTCAGGCTTACCTTTACGCATATTAGAACGTTTCTCGGAATAAAAATGGCCGTTGTTTGTAAATTTGACATTAAGGTATTTAAATTAGTGAATAAAATAAATGTTGTAATCGAGTCAAGTATTTCAGCACTATCGACAGAAAAAAAAAATCTCCGCATTTTTAATTGACCCAAATATGACTTAACTGTCCAAGAATTGTTTTCAAACTTTTTGGTAATTTAAATATCCGACAAATACTTAAATATCAAAAGTATACTGGATATCTATAGGAGATCTAAATTTAAAGGGCTCTAAATAAATAAAAATGAACAATATTTATAGTATAGGTTGACAGGAAACAACCTAAGATTTCATTTTTTAAAACAGACAGCTCTCCATATCTTCTTACATCGAAAACAAAACGCACGCAAGAATTAAAATGTTTTTCAAATGTTTTGATACAAAATCCATGATCATTGATCAAACCTACGTTAAATTATTATTAATAGTAAGGTCTTAATTTATCACAGTATAAAAAAATTGGTTCTTTAAAGGATTAAATAAAACAATATTTTGATTCGAGCAAGTGTTTACTGCATCCAAATAAGCATTTAACTGTACCAAACAAGAATTAATTAAATAAATAAATAAAACAGTAGAGGACCAAGCAAGAATCTATGAGGAACACCAAAAGGACCTTTTAAAAAACTAAACAAGGTATTATCCATATCAAATCAACACATTGAAAACGAGACGAAAGTATAACTTGTTATTAATGATGTAGCAGATGTCGAAAATTCGGCTGAAATACAGTATAGCGGACCTCCTCGATGGGAAAGGCCGCTATGCTTTATTGACGAGGGGCAAAGCCAAGTGTGTAAAACCGACTTCAATTGACCGGAGACTCTTAAGATGTGCCCCCTGGGAGTTTAAACTTTGGTGAAAATTTCATATACAAATGATATTTTTGGAGGTTTGATACTTCCAAGGAGTGTATGGTATCAAATAAAAGGTATTACAAATCATCATCATCGTGTCCTTTACTCCAAAGCGAGGGAGCATAGGGACCATTTTTACCCTTTTTCTATCTTCATTTTTTTTTAGTGATCAGTGGGCGAATTTTTACACTATATGAGGAACCATATCAGTTGGTGTCATATAGGCGGACCAACGGCTTTAAGTGACTTCCGAACCAATGCGAACGCTTTTTATTTTTTAGAAAAAACACCTGCGAATGAAAGGTGGTAGTCCAGTTGTGAAATTTTTTTTTACCCTGTCGAGTCTCGAACCCGGAACCTCTTGGACACAAAGCCGTGACGTTACTCACTACTCTATGCTGACTTAGGCATACAACCCTCTCAAAAATCAATTTTTATAATTGTTATACCAAAATTTGACCGCTTTTCCCGTCTAAAGGTATCCCAAGAATGCCAAATGTAATTATATTTGAGTCAAAATAATAACGCGAAAGAATATCAACTTTAAAAAATCTTGTCGCATGATTTCCGAGTTCCCTAATTTCCGAAATTAATTTTGCTTACATTTTTTTCGTAATTTTTTGAATTATGAAATTATGTTTGGGATGTTCGAAAAGATTTTTGATAGCCGAAATGATTTCTACTTTCTAAAATAAATTCCGTGATTTTCGAAATGATTTCTAATTTCCGAAATGAGTATCCGTGGAAATTTCTGATTTCCGAAACTCTTTTTAATTTCCAAATGTGATTTCAAAATTATGAAATGAATTTCGTGTTTTTCGAAATGATATCTGATTTTTAAAATGATTGCCGTTATCGTGATTTCCGAAATAATTTCCGTGATTTCCAAACCAATATTTAAATATTCCATGATTTTCGGAAGTGGTGAGTGAAAAGTTTTCTTCTCATTATAACGTCTTGATTAGATTTTACCTCTGCGAGACCTAAGTGAAAACCATTTCCGGAAATCATGGAATATTTGAATATTGATTTGGAAATCACGGTAATTATATCAAAAATGTCTGTAACAATGCAATATTTTTATTCATTTATTGCAAATAATTTTTGGGGTATCCGCATTCTGCGTCTACCTCAGTAGTTCGAAGGCAATACAGCGTTACGAACACATCATATACCCTGAAAAATGCAAAGGTTTACTCTAATATTTTTTAACTTTTTATTAATATTCAGAACCACTGCACGTTATGTGCAAGCTATAGCAATAAAATAATATAGAAATAAACTTAAAATGACGAAAAAAAATATTATTATATAAACCGCTCAACTATAACTTGTTCTGCTTTCAATTTATTTTTAGATTATTATTATATATTTTATATGCGTATGGAAGGATTTTGTATTTTTTTTTTGTTAACAGCCTGAGTACATTTTTCTCTATATCACGCATTCCAATCATTTTAATGATATATACAAAAAATTTGTATATCTAGTGTGACAAACATTAAAAGCTTACAGGCGACTTATCGTCGGATCACTTGCCTGTGGGATTAGAAATAGAAAATAATCTAACCATTTCTACTTCAAAAATTACAACTCGTTGTTATTCCAAAGCTAAATGGCCTCTTTTTAAGGATAGTCTCAATAAAAGTATTGATTTAGCGTCTGCTAAAACTGTTCTAACTGATAGTAAATCGATTGATTCCGAAATCGGTAATTTAGTTGCATATATCAAAAAAGCTGAGGTCATATCTATCCCTTTGAATAGAACTAACCAACCGGTTTTAAGTCAAGAAATACTTTCACTCATCTCATTAAGGAACTGCAAAAGGCGCCAATGGCAAAGACGCAGATCTCCATTTATAAAATAGGATATTAATTATTTAAACAGCACAATCAAAGAACATTAAAACAATAATTGGAACTTAAAAATTTCTAAATTTGAAAACAATTCGAAGCAACTATGGCGTGCAACAAAATTACTAAATTACTTCTATAAAGGACAAATTAGTTTTATCTGACAAAGAAAAATCTAATTTAAATTGGCATCGCCTTCAACTAATCTCATCATATAACTTACAACAATCGCAGCGGCTTGGCTACTGAAACTTCAGTCAGTACTTCTGCACTAAATATTAATTTTCTTCGAGCGAACATTGTGGAATCTTTTCTCACTACGCCTCGTGAAATTTCCCTTCTGATACGTACGCTTAAAAATCGTAAAAGCCCAGGCGACGACATGATCAATAATATTATGCTTCAGTATCTTCCAAGGAAAGCTATTGTCCTAAATCTGGTTACTAAGAGCGTGCATAAAATAATCCTATTTTTTTCAAACATTTGGAAGTTATTGCCATACCGAAGCGCGGAAAAGACTTATCCTGTGCAGCTAATTATAGGCCAATTAGTCTCTTAAGCTCGTTTAGTAACATTTATGAGAAAGTAATTCCTAAAAAATTGAATAGCCACATGGAATCCAAAAACATAATGCTACAAGAACAATTTGGTTTTCGTGTAGGTCACTCTACTAATCACCAACTATTAAGAGTTAAAAATCCAGCATTTGACAGTGTTGAATGCAACTTTCTTTACCAGATGAAAGTGCCCAAGAAGGCTGCCGTCTGAAAAAGTAACAATGCTGAATTCAAAAATTCCTTGGGAAAATGAAGTCAAGTATCTAGGTGCTACACTGGATAAAACGCTAACTTTTAAAAGGCATATTGACATATCTGTGGGAAAATCTCTCAAGTACAAATTTCACAATGGGGCTATTTCCTTTCATTCGCAGGTGGTTTTCAAAAAAATAAAAAGCGATCGCAGTGGTTCGGAAGTCACTTAAAGCCGTTGGTCCGCCTATATGATACAAACAGATAGGGTTCCTCATATAGTGTAAAAACACGCCTCAATGATCAGCAAAACATATGGCTAGTGCGAGTTGCTGACAACACTCCTTTGATATAGTCAAAGATATAGTTGTCAATGGAAAACCATGGTATCAGATAAAAAAGGGTCAAAAACGTCCATATACTCCCTCTCTACTCTACAATATTTTATAAATTCGTGTAATATCCGTGACAATCAATTATACGACGGTATTTGTAAATTTTTTGCCAACTATGTTAAAGAATTCTATATTTCCGATAGTTTTGAGACTTCCATACCACCTGAATTGTCGAGTGGTTCAGGGTTAATACAACTATTTGAGCATAATGTTTCGACTGCTTTTTTGAGTATTGATGTTAAAAAAGGTGTTGGATCGGATAACATTTCTCCATCGATTCTTAAACATTGCGCTTCTGCATTTCTGAAATCACATTTTTAATGTATCCCTGTCAAACGAATGAAAAATTTATCTACGTTTCACGACTTGAAAATTCATGATTTAAAAAGCATTTATGCATCTTATGTGAGATCACATCTTTAATATGGTTCTAATATCTAGTATCGAATCGAACCAAAAAGTTTTTAAAATGTGCATTGCAAAGACTTAACTGAAGTGATTCTTACTCGGATTCTTATCACCTTCCATCCTATTAAAGCAGATGCCTGTTAATTGATTAAAATCAATATTCATTAGCTACTCGTTAAAAACATCTAAGTATATTTTCCATGTTTCATTTGTTATATCGATGACCCAAACTTATTGTCCCTCATTGATTTTATGTTTATTCTAAAAATTTTCATAACAATTAAGTTGTTATTCGATTGAAAAATCACCATGTTATCGCTTTTCAATGATATTTCCGAGATTTTCTACTCAAGCAGCAAAATATAATGTAATGTACTGCTAATGTAGTGTGCCGCACTCGCTTCACTATGTTTCCACCTCTGTTTTCTCTTATCAAAATATTGACTTCTCAAACGCAATATATGTAGCACAGACACTATTCAATTATCCAAGACGATTTTTATTTCCTACTGTGTGATATTAGATTTATAAGATTCTTAAGCTTTTTTCTCACCTCGAGACAGGAGTATGGCGTGAGATGAGTATGAAACTATGAATTTAAAAGTGCTTTTTCGCGCTATAGGTACCATAATTTTGAAAATGAAAATTTAAAAAAATAAATTAAGTATTAACGAAATGTAGCAGTTGTACATTATTTGGAAATCGAGATATGTAAATACGCGACGAGTATAATTCTTAACACGGGCACTTTATACACAATATAAAAAGCGCGGTTGTCTTTTATTATACAATCCGCGGTCTATACAATATTCAATACATCCATACACGAATAAATTGTATAATAATATTATATAGAAACGCGAAATGGCAACCAACAAAAGTAAAATTATTTACTCAAAATATAAGTAAATGCGCGCTTATATACTCAAAATACAATACTCACACGCAAGTAGAAAATTTAATTCATTCGAATAAAAAAATTAAGTCACACAATCGCGAACAAACTTAAAGTTTATACAACTCGTTTATTTGTATAAATATAGGTAATACACTTTGTATTCGAACGTCTTATTGTGTTGTTGTTAAATATGTTTTACAGGCGATTATGAAATAAAAAAAAACAGCAACAACAACCATAATAATAGTGTGCATTGAGTGAGATAGCCGCATTTTTGATGTTGTCTTGCTTATACACATTTATTCTACAAATTGCAAAATATATTATTTATATACAAAATTCTATAAATACATACAAGTTCAAATAATTGCAATTTTCTATCAATTTTGATGTTCATCTTGTCCTTTACTCTTAGACGCGGAAGCATCGGGTATTCACTAATGCCCGCCACTTTCACTAGTTGGAAATATTTATTATTATTTATGTATTTATTAATCAAAATGTAATCAACAATATATATTTACAAAATACATATTACATATGGAATACACTGGTTTATGAAAATATATTTTAAAATTAAAACTTCGGATTTGATCTCTCCTAATAAAATAAAAAAACAAAAGAAAAGAAATCGTATAGAATATAGATTATATATAAAGAAAGAAAAACCTCACTTATTAAATTAAAATTGTACAATGTAACATATGCCCTACGCACTCGCAACATGGACCGTAAACCTCCCACCAAAAGACCAACATCAGCTCTATCCAATCATTCAGCCTCCACTATCACAAAAAAATCTTAAACAAAGACTTCTGAACTGATCTACTGAACTTGCGCGCTTGATCGAATTCCACAAGGTGACGGCCCGAACAAATAAAAAGCTGTTCATAAATGAAGTTGAAAGCCTAGGAATACTCAGTTGAGAAGTTCTGCTAGAAACAGAAAACTGTAATCAAATATAATAAGGAAACAAATATATGTCTTACCAAAATAGCTAAAAAAGGCTTCCACGGACAAACATATCGCTGAAGTCTATGTCGGTTGCTATGTAAAATTAAATTTGATCGTGGCGACGTAAAAAAACGTATATAGCGGCAAAAAGGCAAACGATGCTAATATGCAGAGTTTGGCGATAGTCGCAGACAGTCCACTTGTCATTAGCTCTCCACTCGTCGATTATCACCTCAAAATTGGTACAGCAGGCAGACTTGGCTCAGCTTAGCTTACTTAGGAAGTTCTTCCTTCCTTAAAGAGGCACTTAAAATAGCATTTCTTATACATTTAGCTGACTTGAAATGAAATAAAACTATCTTTTATCGTAAAGACAGAAAGACCTGACCTTCTTACCAACAAAACAGAACAGACGCACTTATGCGTCTGTGTCGTTTAGACATCTCTTGATTGGTTGTGGTTCTCTCTGGCTACTGGGCTATTAGCATTTATGCGGCTAGGTTGGGAATCCCACACAATGTGAGTTGTCGCAGATGTTGTATTGTGATTGTGAACCAACCAGAGACGGTCTAGCACTCTACTTGTGATTGCCCTGCTTTCAGTAGATTAACGGAAAGCACGCACTTACTGACTTGGACCAGATAGCTGTCACGGAGATTAGAAAGCTCCTGCGTTTTCTTAATTATAAAATATATATATGTTGATTTAACTGATCTATTTTTTAATTTTATTGTTGTTTAGCGGTATAAGCTTGTTAAAGCCTTTGGGCGTTATGCTTTAGGTGTTATGTCCTGTCACCTTTCCCAAATAGTTTTCCTTCGCCTTAAAAAAAAATGATTCCGAATTTTTCCGACCATTTTTTCTCCTCCCAAAAAGAACATAAGCGCCAACGGTTGTTTTAGATGTCTGGGGCGATTCCCAATTGCCCACACGTCTAATAAAGTAGAAAGTCTAAGTTTTAAAAAGAATTATTGTATAATACAATATTTACGTAAGAGTCATATACTTAAATCAAGAATAAAATACTTCAAACGATTCGACGTTTACCAAGATGCGGTTATTTTTAGAGATTAAGAACCGTTACTGACAAGATATAATTAAAATTAATATTAGTGGTTGGGTCATTATATCTATTTTATTTTTTTTTTAAAGGAGAAGGACCCACATTTACTTTAATATAAAACGTCTAACGGTGAACACCCAATTTGAGATAAATAATATATGTATGTGTGTTATGGGTCAATCAATGTTTAAGATATAATATTATGCACAACGTCTACCCAATTAATAAATTCAAATAAATTCATACTGTGCGAGTTACCCAGAGGATCTTCAATTAACTATGAAAAACTGTTTCCATATATATTAACCCTTTCGAACGTGACGTCCTATTTTAAATATTAAAATAAATAATAAAATACAAAACATTATTTGGTTATATTTCCCATAGTTCAAATTATCCTGTGAGAACAAACCAATCATCATTATCGTATCCTTTACTCCAAAACGAGGAAGCATCGGTACCATTTTACTTTTTACTCTCTGATATAATGGTTTTCATTTATGGCCATATCTTAGGTGGAGTATTGTGAGTTAGCCCTATGTTTTGGCTAAAGTGTAGAATTTTTCCTCTCTTGGATCCTCCTTAAACTTTGTAGGGGGTCTTCCCTGAATAACGTTTGTTCGGGGAGTTTGCAACCGAGTTTGAAACGCTCGGAACCCTTTCGGAGCTGGAGAGGTTTAAAGTTTGTATGCTGGACTACAACTTTAGTTCTAAGGGTTTCAGAATACAGGAGGTCAGGGGGCGGAAGCCAATGACAAAATACCAGTAACAACATATTATCGGATAAAATTTATCAAAAAAATGCGTCGTTTGTTTTGTGCAAGTACACCAGGTATCTCTCTATATAGTTAATCTTATTACCTCAGACATCATTTATACCATTGTGTGTGCATTGTATAGAAATATATAAAACTTTTATGTAATATTCCGGTTTTAATTCAAATGTATATAAATATACACGTTCAACCGATTCAAATTTCGTTTTTTTATTTAATTTTTATTTCTTTTATACGAATACGTAAAAAAATTGATCAAACATTTTAAGCATCACCTTTATCTAGATATAAGATGAAAAATATTAAATTGTAGAGAAGACACAGGTTCTGTAAAATACCTATATTAGTTAGTTACGGAAATATTTTATTATAGCTGCACATGGACTCTTTATTGGGTAAATTCTCATAGGATGTATTTCGTAGTTGATCGATTAAAGAAGAACGATCCAATTCCTTATTACCGAAAAGAATATGATTTAAAAAGTATGTATGGCCTATGCTTCTCTAATTTGAATTTGGGCATGTTGAAACATCCAACAATGCACGAACAAGTATAAATTGTTAAGTGGTAGTTAGTTAAATCATCCGGCATATATCAGTTAAGAAAAGTTCCTATGACTTTTCTTAACTTTCATTCACAAGTCTTTATAAGAAATCGATTGAAGTAGTTCGAAAGTGCGATGGTATTTATAAAAATTCTTGCAGTGAAACCCAAGAACATATGAAACTATATATAATAATTATTATAAAATATACAATTGATAATAAAAATGACATACCTACCTAAAAATTGTTACTTTACGCAACGATATAAATTTAAAGGGTTTTTCCAACAAATGCAATATAATTACATTTTCAAAAAAAAGTAATTTATTTTCAATTTACATACTATAAACACCGCAGACGGTATTGCCTTTAGTAATTTTGCTATAATAATTTTAATTTGGAAAAAAGTTTTACTCATACATATTATATGACCCCGATACCGGACTCTTCCATATTTTGTGTTTTTTTTATTATTCATAAAGTAATTTTAACTTAAAATATAAAAATATAATAAACTTTTACTTTCTTTATTGTGTCTGCTGCAGCAGTGTATAAGACGGACAATCAGAAAAAAAACCATCATCGCATAATTTTATAGTAATTTTTGTTCAACTCTTGTTTTCAAAATATTGTTAAATAAGAAAATTGATGTCACTATATATATGTATTTATATGCTGCGAGTGATGGTATTAAAGCCACAGCACAAACTTGAAATACAACAAATTTCATTTTCGTTTAATTTAATGTGCAAATTTTTTCAATATGTTATAACTATATATAGAGAAGTTTCGGTGAACTTGCACAGAATGAACGATACATTTGCTGCTTCAGAACTTTCAGTAAAGCGGAGTTTTCATTATAATTTATTTCTGCACAGAAAACGGAAAGAGGTCAGCTATAAAAAAATATATATAACATATAATCACATTGGCGATATAGACAAGGCAAAGAAGCATGCGAATGCGTACAATTGTATAGTAACGTTCTATACAATGGCAGAAATACCATGTTTAAAACATGTTTGCTATAACCATATAGTATGTTTGACAAAATTTCGATAAACATATTGTTATCGTAGCCATAGTTTTTTATTGTAAACATATTATGGTTACAGTATATCACTTTTCAACAATAGTATGTATTGTATATGATAAACAAATTATGATATTTATATTTAAAGAAAGGTACTTACTTGCTCTTTACAATCCTGTGAAAATATTTTTTTTTATTATTGTTAATAAATAAATAAAATATATGATTCGCACCAAAACAAAAAAAAAATATAAAGAATAATGTCAAACAGATTTTTTTTACTCTAGTGAAAAAGTCTCTCTCTCTCTCTCTCTCTCTCTCTCTCGCGATTGAAATGTTTTTTGGTTATAGCCCATTTGTGAAAATGTGTTGGTCCGACCGAGCCTCGCAACCACAACTTCTTGAACAGAAAGCCGAGATACTAACGACTATTTCATGCTTACTTCTTACTATAATCAATTACTGAAATGTTTAGCTTTAATGCGTTTACACTCAACACTAAATATAACTTACAAAGCCGCTCATCACACACAACAATAGTGAAACCGAAGCGAAAGTAACGGTTACACATGGATGCCCACATGGGGGGGGGTTCTTTCGCCCCTGCTGTGGTGTATGCTAGTTTAGTAACTGTTGGAAAGGCTGTATACTGAGGGTATTGTTACTCAAGGTTATGCAGATGACATCAATTTTGGTACCACGCTCGGGTAAAAGAGCTGTTTACAGTAAATTGCAGACGGTCAACCCCGCAAAAACCACCATGACTCTTTACGAGAAAGATTAAGTGGCTTGAATTAGCAACTCCAAAAATCTACAACCAACATCTAATGCTGTCCCCTTACGTTAAGTATCTCAGAGTTATCCTGGACGCTTAACTAAGTTGGAATAAGCATGTGGAAGGTAAAGTATAGATAAAGCAACAAAAGTCTTCTGGCAATGCAGAAGAGCTTCTGGAAACCTGTGGGGACTGAATCAAAGGATAGTCCACTGGATGTATAGTGTATAATTCGATTATAAAACCCATAATATCATACGCGTCAATCATCTGGTGGCTGCGAACAAACGTGAAAAGCTCATGCAGGAGGCTGGCCAAAATTCAAAGGATCCTCCATATAGGTATCACTGGGGCCATGCGGACCAGACCATCCGATACTTTAGACGCACTGCTCTCCCTTGTTCCCTTGTATCTTTTTATACAGGAGGAAGCAAGTAGAGCTTATATCAGGCTTAAAGCTAACAAGCAATGGCATAAAAAGAACTTAAATTATGGAAACTGTCAAATAGAGGGTGTTCGACCAAAAATACAACGTCATCATACCCAGTAGTGAACAATTTATATTAATAAATAATTTATCCTCTAGTAGCGCCCTGTACCATACATATTTTAACTGATGGATCATTGACAGAGGAGGGCTCGGGAGCGGGTGTCTCAGCACAGAGTAGATATCTTTTATAATCTTGGTAAAATTTGTATACAGTTTTCCAAGCCGAAACTTTCCCATTGGCAAAGGCGGCTGAGTGATGATTGAGCCGGGACTGTCGGAGCGGAATTTTAATGTCTACTCTGATAGTCGGGCTTCAATTGCGGCTCTTAGCAATCCACTCACCTTCTCGAAAATAGTCGAGGAGTGTAAAAAGCTGATAAATGCGCTTGGTACAAATAATACAATCCGCATTATCTGGGTGCCAGGACATGCAAATGTAGAAGGTAATCAAAAAGCGGACGAACTGGAAAGGCAAGGGGCTTGCATGCCATTTTGTGGCCTCGAACCAGTTCTTCGAGTGTCTAATACGACGCTAAAAGAAATAGTGCAATCTGCCAGTCGGAAAAAAACAACAAGCGCGAAAAAGTGGCCTCACAGGCTACCGTCAAACTAAGATCTTCCTAAGTACGATATCTGAGAAAACAATTAAATCCACCCTAAATGCGCAGTTGAACAACATGGGACTGACCGATTGGATGTTTGTAGATTTTGATTAGAGGACGAAGAGACGGCGATACCTGTACTTTGCGATTGTCCCGCTTTTTGTTGTAAAAGGCAGAATATTTTTGACAGATATTAAAATTAACAAGGTGCTAGCTTTTATTGCAAAGACTGGCTGCCTAACAGGTTAAATAACACAAAGAGGGAGGGCACAATGGACAATAATGTCTGAGTGCCCGTTTTTACATAGTACTTGTGACCCTCTAACATAAAAAAGTATAACTGTGTCATGTAGAGAATTGGTTAGACCTTGTGTAATGTGTATTCTATATATAAATTTATATAATGTTATTAATATAGCCTAACCTATCCATGTGTTATTGCGGTTGGTGGTTTAAAAAAATAATAATATGACGATATCGTTGATAGTTTAATTTAATTTATAAATGAGTTATAATAAAATTTATATACGTATATTAATGAAATAATGAGGGCAATTTTCAGTAGCGCTACTTAGGGATTCTATTTTTTCGTACAAAATGCAATGTTTGGATGAACATCCCAAAGATGTCGCTACTGAAATTTTATTTTATTGGTATACAATTATTATATTAATACACTAAGTTAATATACTTGAATATATAATTATGTGGAAATTTTTGGCTATAGGCTTAAACCAAAAATAAGTAGCGAAATTTGCTAAAATAATTGAGCGAAAGTTTCAAAAATGTAAACAAAGGTCAATAGTTCATTTTTACAACATTATAATTGTTTTTTTTATAATAATATTATAATAATAATTTTATAATAACAATATGAACATTTGGACAACTAACCTAAAAACTAGCCATATGTTCCTTTTTATTCTATTTGCTTGGAAAAATAAACCGTGTGTCACTTGCTTTAACAATCAAGCAAGTGACAAAGGTTTCTAATTTCTATTCATTATATATTATTATAAACAAGTATATTAAATCGTTAATACCTCGGTTAATACAACTAAATAATATACATCCATTCTCATTATAAGTTTGGTAATAGCAACAAAAGCGAAAACATCACACCTATATAACCGTACACAAATATATGCGCAAGTATTGCACAAGTGAAAAATAGATGAAATCTGAATTTTTGAAAAGTTACAGTTTAATTTCTTAGTTTTTTTGATTTTATTTAATTTTACTGCTTAAAAAAGTATATTTATATAAAATAAATTGTTGTTTGTAGGGGTTCAGAGATATCTTGATTAAGTCCTTATTACTCAAAAGCATCAAGGGAGCCTATAGGTATTTTATTTTCTCTTCTTTCTAGTTTTATAAAAAGTTCAGGCTGAAGTGTAGAATTTTCCGCTCTTGGATCCTTATCGTCCCAGAGTGTGTCCGAGCTAACCTCGTTTTATCTTCATTTTGATTGCTTTCTTACTCTAATATTCCGTATTTTCTCAAAAATCTTTGTTAAAGACAACATTTAGGTAGACTATTTTTAATATGCGTCTCAAATATTTGTTGAAAAAAAACTTGGATAGATCCTTATCACACTATCTCAGACAAGTTATAGGTACAAAAATGGTGACACGTCCTTGTCAAACTTTAGAATAACCCCAAATAATATGTCTTGTAATCTTATGTTGAGATTTTTTCAATTATATGAAATAATTGAATAAATTACGACCCATTATTTTAAAATATGATGGTTAAGAAATGGAAATGATAAAACAAATTATATCTCCGGAATTTCGTTATTTATTGGTGCAACATCATTTACACAAAAATGGGTCAGCTATAGCTTATACTAATACAAAAATGTTCTTAAAGGCATCACCAAATATCATAATATGCAGTGCTGATAAGGTAATACTAAATCGACAAATTAGATTACGATAACAAAATGAGTGCCCATTTTAATGATACGTTACAATTCCGGAAACTAATATTTGACCCATCGTTTAGTCGGCAGAACAGAAACAACGATACAGTTAAATATAAAAACAATAACTCAATTAGATGAATCATTAACTCCATTAATAGCCCCTCTTACAACATAGGAAAATTCCTCAATACAATTTGTTCAACAGCAATTCCAGGATGAGAATTTAGTATAAGAAATTCATTTGAGTTAAAAAGAAAACTCGATGATGTTATTTTGGGTCCTGATGATATTGTCGTCTCTTTTGATATTGTATCAATGTTCTCAAAAATACCATTGAGATTAGTTTATGCATCGATTGAAGTGATTGGACACAATTTCTAAGTACACTTTAATACCGCTAGAACAATTTAAAAACATGATTAAATTTGGTTGTAGCGAAGCAAATTACGTGACGTATGGGATAGTAAATATTATAAACAGATGATGGATTGGCCATTGGTGGATGTACCTGCAATATTGGCCGATTTTGTTATAACATATATTTTAAGTTCCGTCGTATATGAGTGTGGTTATGATCCCACATTGCCTGTGAAATACGTTGATGATATTTTGGCAATAATACCACGTGATGAAATTAAAAGCACCGTTAAATTTTTAAATATGGCAGAATCTTCAATTATTTTCACATATAATGTTGAATCGAAAATCATCATTTCCTACTTGGACTTACAAATTAATAAAAACGGAAATAGGCTCCTGACTAATTTTTACCAAAAACCAACCAATTCGGGTCGCTTATTAAATTTGCAGTCCTCGCATCACAGAATTCAAAAAACGAGCATGGCTTATGGTTTTATTTCACGGGTCTTAACATTGAGTTCAAACTGTTTTCAAAGGGAGAACGGAGGATTCATAATATTTTATTTATTACATGAGATTATCGATGAATTGATATACAAATTTAGATTTAAGAAAAAGCAACCATTAATAGAAACAATTACCAGATATCAAGAACTTATGTATGTCAATCATATTTCGGTATCTATAGCAAAATTATTGAAGAAGTTTGATCCAAATTTAAAGTTAGGTTTTAAACCAACTAAACATATTAAGGCCTACCACTCTTTGTTTTTTTTGTTTTTTATTGCTTTTTGAAAAGCTCCTTGTTTTTTTGTTTTTTCTATAAAAAACCTATAAAAAAATTTATCATTTTTGCCGTTTTCTTATATATAATTTTCTCATCGATGAATTTTTACGTCATTAAATTTTAATCCCTGCTGAAAATTAAATTTAAAAAAAAATGTTGTACCAAAAATGCGACAAAATTTAATTTCTCTCTCTCTAATTTTAAGGTTTTCAGTCAAATTTGTATAATAAATTTAATTAATGGAGCCTTGTTTACTCGCCTGTTTGTATGCCAAATTTGGAAAACAATTATTGTTGATCCCGTTTTTTGGCTCAATCAATTTCTTCCAAATTGTGTACACTGATTAAAATTATGATAATATACAAGATCTTTTTACTAAAAGACTGAATCCTAGCTTCAAAAACGTCGAAAATTTAAATTCTTGAATTATTTAATGACGAATCTTATTGTTGGTTATTTTTAAAAGGAAGATATTATACTTCAGGTTCATTTTAAATTTTGTTTCTTGTTTTTGATATTATCAAAGTTACTAACAAAGATGATATCACCCTATAGACTTGATTTTATTGTAACGAACATATGAGAATTTATTCCCTGGTGCGGGTTCAGAAAAACTTATGGAATTTTTTTTGTGAAAAACTGAGAAAGTACTGAGGCCTAATTATATATTACGTTTCGAACGGAAGCTTCAAGACAAAGAATGTAATTAAAATATAATTAAAATATAGAGGTACTATATAATTTAATCCAATAAAACACTTTTGGTTGATAAAAACTTAAGATTTACTTATAACAAACATCCATTTTCGGAATATTTTCCGTATAAACATTTTTTTGTATTACGTAATCCGAATTTGTAACAATTTTATATATTGGGCAAACTAAACAGCGTCTGATCAGTATTATCAACATCATATATCTATATCCAAACATTCAAACGTTGGCTTAAAATCAACAATACGCCAGAAGTTACTCTACCTCCATTTTGTTTAAAATCGTATCTAACTCAGACCGAGAACAAATTATAATTTGTAAATTCTCGGCAAAGCTGCGCTAATGTTGTTCTGTCATTTTAGGTTTTAAATCGCTTTCACAAGCTAAGTCCTTGCTGGTAAATTTTGTACATATCCGAGGATACTTTGGGATGTTTCATTTGTAATTTGACGGTTACAAGATTATAAGTGATGACATCTAACGCTTCTAGAATAACGTCTCCAGCACCTATAGTTTATGCATGAACCAGTTGGTTCTTCCCAGTGGCCTCACTTTAGCATCCACATACAACAATTTCCTATTTCACTTGTTTTTCAATTATTTTATATGAATGTATATATCTAATAAACGGTTACATAATAAACAAATATACTGATACATCCACTTGATAGCATTTATATAAATAATTAAATAATATTCTTATATAAATGTAAATTCGCAATATAATATTGTGCAATGTGTATGCACACAATCAATATATTGTATATAAGTAATACAAGTGCAACTATGTACTATAGTAAATACCTAATCCATTTTGTTTAATGGTTAATTTCATTCATTTATTATAATTATATATTGTTTATTTATAAAATTAAATATTTTAAACTCAGAATATTATAGGGATATCAACAACTCATGTAGTCAGAATAGAGCAGTGGTTAGCGTCACGGCTTTGTGTTCAAGAGGTAGTGGGTTCGATCGGGCCAAAAAATGTATACACTGGGCTATATCTTTGCATTCGCAGGGGTTTATTAAATAGCGATCGCAGTGGTTCACAAGTCTCTTATAGCCGTTGGTCCGCCTATATATGATACCAACAGATAGGGTTCCTCATATAGTGTAAAACCCGCCCCACTGATCACCAAAACATATGGCTAGTGCGAGTTGCTGACAACACTCCACCTTTGATATAGTCGTCAATGA
>JANSTW010113775.1:0-17290 GCA_027564275.1 Diadocidia ferruginosa | reverse complement strand
CAATATAAATTTGTAAATTAAATTTCTAAAGTGCAGCTCTCAAATAGTCTTTATACATATAGCAAAACACAAAGGTTTAAGTTTTTCGATGACTGTCTAAACTATATTGGCGTTAATTACTTTATTGCATGAAAACTCAAATATTGCATTCATAATTGAGTTTGAAAATTAAAATAAAGAAAAACGAAAATGTTATATCACCGCATATATATGTATGTTACATCATATAGATATTAAACACAGTATAGCTATATTATGTATATATAGGAAAATAAATACATCATACTAATAGTATAACGAATATTCTATAACGACAAACGATAAATTTTATAAAATTATATCCTTAAACATAATAAATATTAAACTGTCGTTAAGAGATACTATATATTATAAGACATTATCCTCGGCGATATAAAGTGAAAATATACATAATAGTATATAGTTATATGAGGCTCGGTTATGTCCTTGTCATCATCGTATATTATATAAAATGATAACATTAAATAAATTAAAATTTGATATTAAATTATAATATTATAGACAACGTGTGCAGCGTTGTCAATGAACTTTATTTTAAGAAATATAAAAGGAAATTGGATACATTCCAATCAAAGTTTCAAATACTACTGACAGAAAAATAATAATAACAATAAATATTGGTGTAAAAGCTTGCACGCGCACATCAGAGGGAAAATGGTCACAAGGAAAATATACAAGTGGAAAATGTGCATATTGTAAAGCTTCGAATATATTATGTGTTCAAACTAGATAAGGCGCAAGAGAGAAATTATGTAAAGCTTTTTGAGTGAAATATTTCGAGTGAAAGCTTTATTTTTATAAAATACTAGCTGGTACCCGGCGTGCGCTGCTTTGCCTAGGAATGAAATGCTCGTTGTTTAAAATCGAGGGGGTTTAGAAAAAGTTTGGAGTGGTTCAGGTTTTTCGTGCAGTAAATTGACTTGAATAAATTTGGTTCAATTAAACTACCTTAAGACAAACTGTATCTTTAAAATTGAATTTTTTTAGGAATTAATCAAAACAGACAAACGAATTCCAAACAAAAATTTAATTTTATCAAAATAAGAAATGTTCGCCAAATTTATAACTTTTATACTGGAGGTACCTGATAGCGTGATCCGATCGGAACAAAACTTCACACGATTACTCTCCTTGTCCAAAAAATGAGATAATATATATATATATATATATATATATATCAGTGCCGAATATTCCATAGAAGCAAGGGAAGCATTGCTTCCCAAAGCTTTAAAATTAAAATCTAACACATATACTTACGGTCGATACACAACCACCACTTGATTACTTATACCACAGAGAACACTAACTAACTAACTAACTTGTTAGTTTTGGCTGTGCTTATACTAACTATTGTATAAGAAGGAAATTTATCGGTATATTTGCTTCCAATCATTTACCAATGTATTCTGTCAATTCTTCATAGAAAATTTTAGCTTGTTTTAAAATTATATAAAAGATTGGAAGCAAAGAGATAAATAAGTTCTCCTCATACACTATTTTTTCTTTACATTCTAATATAAGAAGTGTATGTTGAAACATTGAAACGATAGTTTTAACAATTTTGAGTATCGCTTCCCATGCCTTAAATCTCACGCTTCGGCACTGGTATATGGTTAACATGTTAACAAGTTTTTTTTCCTCTGTTCAATATATACCCATGAATGTACGCAAATATATGGAAAATTAGAATGCAAAATGTGTATTTTGTCGTACCTCTATTGGTATTATATTATGAATTAATTCGAGTAATCGAGTATAAAAATTGTGAAATATATATGTAGGTACTTTTTTCAAATAAAACCATATTTTTCAATCAATTGCGTCAAATATATTCATGTAGGTACTTTAAAGCGATTTTTTTTTATTTCACATTATTTTAATTATAAATAATCCGATTATGTTTGTTTTAAATTATAAAAAAAACATTTTAAATTGCACGTTAATGGCTCATTTTCTTATGTCCAAATCTTAAAATCTATAGATAACAATGATAAGGACAATAATAAAAAACACTGTCTGTGCGACTGAAACAAAAATTTGCTCTTAAGATTTCACATATAAGGCAATACTTACTATAAAATAAGCAATACTTACTAAAAAAATAGGCCGTACTTAAGAAAAAACCATGATATTAGGAAGATAAGATGGACGCGTTCATCCTTCTTATATAATCAATAATCATAATCTAGAATCAACCCTATAAGAAATATATTATATACAATATCCATAATGATATAAGAAAAAAAGCTTGAGCGTGCAATGTGCTGAAATGAAGTTAAAAATAGAACCAACAATAGAAGAAATTTTAGTAATGTGTTTCGGTATGTTAAAAAACATAAGAGTTTCAACTATACCGACAGTTGTATAGTGTAAATTGGCTTTTATATACAATTAAAATTTACAGGTGCAAGAAAAAAAATGTTTAATTTCTTTTTTTTAATTCAAACGATATATTGTCTTTATAATTTTTATAACGTGCCAATATAATGCCAATTATTTTGAATTTTATTAGCCAACAAAAAAGATTAAATAAATATCAATTAGTTATTCAATAAAATATATGCTTAATACATGCTTTTCGCGATAAAAGTATAATATTTATATCAACGAAAAGGTATATAAATAAATAGTCAGCTATATATATTACACAGAAAGATCAAAAAAATATTAAAAATTATTAATTCTCGTGGCTTTGTGTAAAAGAAGATTTTCTTTTTATATAAAACATCACACATAAGAAAAACCACATGGCCTTTATATAGATAAAAAACAAATAATAAATTTATTGGGAAAATATAATTTTTATTGTGAAACATATAAATTCAATATTTTCTTTTCATATTTTAATAGCTTTTCATATATACATAATATTATATAGTTACCTACTGTATTTATGAATTAAAAATTGTATAAATATATTAATAATTTTTAAACACTTCCTATATCATATGTAACTAAAAAATTTGTTTGTGCTTATATATATGTACATACGAGGGGTTAACTATACTATGAATCGTGTTCCACTGATTTCCAAAATTATTTCCTTAAAAAAAAAATTATTTCAATGTTTTTGAAAAGATTTTCAAATTATTTCCATTTTTAAAAAGATTATCAAATTATTTCTATTTTTGAAAAGTTTTTTAAATTATTTCCATTTTTGAAATGATTTTTCAAAATGATTTCCATTTTTAGTAAATGATTTTCCAATCGTATTTTATTTTTTGAGTTAATTTGAATATGATTTCTATATTTTTTGAAAATATGTCCAAATGATTTCCATTTTATTAATTGATTCTCTTGTTTTTAATTTCATTTTTTTTAATTTCAACATTTTTTTTTTAAATGATTTCTAATGATTTCCATTTTTTTTTTAATAATTTATATTTTTTAAATCCTTTCCAAATGATTTCCATTTTTTTAAAATGATTTTCATGAAGTTGTGTCATAATATCCAATAGAGATTAACCCCTCATATATATCTTTCGAATATTTTAATAATGATATAATTTTAGAAGAAAAAAAACGAACGCACGTTTATTTCCAGAAAAAAAAATGTTATTTTAATTTTGAAATTGAAATTTTTAATTTTATACGTAATAAAGACGAATAATATGAATGGAAATTTCGAATTACAAATTCAAATCAGCTATCGATAATTTGAAATGTGAATGAAGTATCAAAATCAATTTATATATTTTTAATATTATATTTCTTAATGCAAAAATTAATTGAGTTTGTAATCCTATAAAATTAAATATACATAAAATATAGAACCATGCTTGGCAAATCACATAATTTTTGCTAATTTTTCGAATCAACACATCGAATTTTCTGGATTTTTCCAATTCCAGCAGAGTTAAATTTTTTATGTGAAACAATATGCCTTGTTTAGCATGAAATAAATAAAGCGAATTTATCGACATGATAAAATCAATATTAGCTCAGATTGTATATAGTTTCCACATATGCTTTGCAGTAACGTCTAAATATTTAATTGTCATTTTTCTTGGCCAATTTTCTTTCTCTTTATATTAATTTGTGTATACACATTTTTTTCTCGAAATGTAAAGTCTTTCGAACACCTAAATCTATATATAATTTGAGTTATATATAAATATATTAGGACAACTGCGTAAAGAAAATATAGACCATTTGGTTTTGCTCATTTTATTGCAAGAATAATGATACGGAACTTGTGGTATAAAGCCGAGGGGGAAATCGCTAGAAAAAATTGTGTCCCATGATTTCTGATTTCCGAGATGATTTTCGTGATTTCCGAAATGATTTCCGTGATTTCCGAAATAATTTGTCCTATGATTTCCGTAAGTGGTTTCCCCGTCGG
The DNA here is from genome assembly GCA_027564275.1 of Diadocidia ferruginosa. Taxonomy (NCBI): domain Eukaryota; kingdom Metazoa; phylum Arthropoda; class Insecta; order Diptera; family Diadocidiidae; genus Diadocidia; species Diadocidia ferruginosa. Next base: position 12,909 of record JANSTW010113775.1, on the reverse strand, counting down.
GTACAATTTTGTTTTGACCACTAAACATTTATTATTAAGACAAAATGTCAATAAAAAATAATTTTAAGAAAAGCTTTTAATAGTTTGGTCAATGTACGGTGGATCGCAATCAGTGATTTTTTTCATATGAAAATTGGGTGTCCTAATACATAAAGCTATATGGCATTTTTATATGTATCTTATATATAAAAAAATAAAGTTGTTTTATCATAAAGGTTTATATATTAAGTTATATTAGGTAAATAATACATTAAATATTTACTTAAAAATGGTTAAATACACAATTTATATAAAATAAATACTTTTTTTGTAACATTTTGTAAACCATATATATAATATAGGTATACCTAATTAAAGTAAATTAGATACATAAGTAAAAAACATTTCATTAAAACCCATAGGTATAGTGTCATATAATATGTGTTACAATGAAAGTCTTTATCGACATTTTATTTAATACTGGGGGCTGAATTGTAGAATTCTAAAAAAATAAATTAAAAAAAGAGCGTACGAAAAAAGTGGTGAGAATCGAATAAAAGGATGATTCCGAAATTTTGTCTTCCTTGAAGCCATAACAAGTTTGAAAAGTATTCGGGAGGAGTAATTTTACACATTGACCGAAGCTAGTACTAGTACTCACATATGACCATATACGACCAAAAATAATATTCATATACTTTTGATAGTCCAGTCAATGTGATCATAAAATATTTTGGTAATTTTTAGGCAAGTTAAGCTTATTTGTACTTGCACGACTATAAGAATAAACATCAGAAAAAGTACATAGTCCCTAAAGTGATTGTTGTTCTTGCCGTACTAGTGCAGGTACTCCTATAATACTAGTCCTTTTGTCTTCGGTCAGATCAAAATCTAATCGCAAAATCTGTTGCCAAATTATCGGATTGTCAAAGAGAATTCTGTCTCTACAATGAACTAAAAATATTGCCGGCCATCTTCTCAAACAGAATTCTACCGCTGCAATAAAATCAAGGTCATGCAAATTAGGGAAATCAAACCGTAGGTCAAATTTTTAAAAGCTACTACTGATTATTATTATACTGTAGGTTAGATTTTGAGCTTGCGGTTTAAATTATTTTAGTAAAGGAATGAGTAAAAATAACTAGCAAAAGAAGTATAATGTAAATTTTGCAGTATACTATAGTATACTAGTTATGTATGAAGTATCTATTACTTTTGTACCAGTATAGAAGTATGGAAAGCTAAGCGCTTATAAAATTTCTTTTATTTTTGGGGTTATTTTTTGAGCCTGCGATTTAAATTATATTTGAAATAAATGTGTAAAAATGTACTAGTTCAAATGCTTACTTCAATTTATTAAAGTACTAGATACTTATGATGTATCTAATACTTTTGTACTATGTTATATAGTACAATTTCCTCAATTTTTTTTTTATTAAAATTTAAAAGAAAAGATTTGAGTCTTTTATATATTTTATACCCGATTTTTAAGTTTTCCAAAATAATTTGCAATTTCATCACAAAGAAACTGCTTCCTATAAAGTGTATAATTTGTCAGTTACACTTTTTAAGAATTATTATATAGTCTATCGAATCGTTACATATTTATTGCAATCGCCATAACATGTATAATTTACAGCAAATATTATGACTGCGCGATGAATGTCAAGCTTTTAATTAATAATAATAGAAAATTGAAATGGAATTGTGTGGTCGAGCGCATAAAATGATGATAATATTATAATAAAACTTTGATAATTGTATATATTCTCGCATGTAATAGCTTTTATGATAATAAGCTTAGCTTAACTATATTATGATATAGTAAAAGCGCAGTTGATTGATCAATAATATTTTGAGGTAATTAAAATGGATTATAGGAAATATATCAGTTTATTGCAACAATCGATATAAATAACATAGTCCTTTTTTAATTGTATGTAAAAAAATGAATACTCTTAAAAAGCACTTTGTAATGGACATTATGCGATAATTTTTGATAATAATTATGTATTGATTGAATAAAATTTTGATTGGCATAATCGAATAATTACGAATCCAATAATTACGAATTATTATTAATAAAATGACGTTTCGTCCAATATATATGGACATTATCATGCGAAAACAATTAGTCGAATTTAGGAATATTAGTCAGTTTGCAAGTTTTATTTTAGCTAATGGATTTATGAATAATAAAATCACGTTTCGTCCAATAAACATCATCAGGCGAAATTTTTTTTATAAATAAATATAAATGGAATAAAATAATAAGATGAATTTAAGAATATATTAATCACCTTTTAAGACGTAAGTCTTATTTTATATTTGCATAATCTCCCCATTCGATACATTTAAAAAGAAGTTTGATCGTAAAACACGTGTTCAATATATTTATTACATAAATAATTGTTCTTATAAATGCAAAAGTTTTATACTTTACTTAATATATTCTCATATAGAAAAGTAAAGGCAATGAGCTATATATATATAATATAATAGCACAAATTATCTTACACAATTATTACACATGTGTAACAACAAATCGAAGCTCAAAGAAATAATTTAATATTTATTAATTTTTATAAATATACACACAACAATTTCTTATCAATATATTTATTCTCCCACTATAGAGCAGCTTTAGTAATATATTTATATGCGAATACGTCTTCCAAGATAAATTGACGTCATTAAATAAAATATTATATATAGCGACAAAGCGATCTTTTATAATCGCATGGCAAAAGTTATATATACATTTATACAAAAGCACCACTACAAAAATACGAAAAACTTTGAAAATCAACTTTAAAAAACATTAATAAGTTTACGTTTTTTTCTGTATTATATATATACGCGCAGCTTTATGAAAAACTATGCCAATGTCAATGAAGTTGTTATCCATTTTTTTAGAAAAATTATTTATATAATGTTTAACTCAAAGAAAAATTGCTGTTGATTTTCTATAATTAAATAAATGTATACGTATATATATTGGTATATTAAAATTATACCAATATATTTTACATGCGAATGCGTCTATAATTCAAAAGTTTTTGAGAAATTTTGTACGGTGAATTAATGAGATTATTTATTTTATAGATGAAATTTAGTTATATAAATTGGCAAAAACCACTATAAAAAGTAACTGTGCTTGAATTCAATCTGAATTATTGACACAACTTTTTTTTAGATTTTTTGTCGTTAAAAGTTTCTTTTATTTTTTGTTCTTTGAGATGACAATAGATTTAGAATTTATTGTATTTTTCCACATTTATTTTTATTGTTCTTTTTTAAATAAAAATGTTTCGTGTAATGAAATTAATTTTTATGGTTAAAAAGTTAGAAAATATATTTTAATAAATACCCTTATGCTCCGGAATTCAAAAAATAGTCCAATTTACGTTTTTTTTATACCAATTCGTAACACCATGTGACCATATTACCATGAACAATCGCAAAGTAGTGGATTAAATTATTTTGATATCGGTTTATAGAAAACGGAATCATATGAGGACATTTGGAAAAGACGTCATAATTTTCAATATAAATTAAAGAATATATAGTACGAAACACAAATTTAATCTTCTAATTTCATAAGAAACATTATTTAATAAGATCGAACCACTTTTAAATGAGTATAATTGAGTCTCTTTTATTTAGGTATTCTAAATGTCCTCATATGATGACGTTAGAAGATTCAAGTTAATATAATAAATTGTATAAAAAATAATTTTAAATTAATAAATTGATTGATCATATATTATATAAACTAAAGTAATAAGATCGAATAACTTTTGACAGAGTAACGGCATATGTCGTACAGAGTCGCCCACCATAGACATTATCATTGTTTACTGCACGCAGTTTCACAATTGTTCATTGAAATTGTTGTTGCTCTTTTAACACACGCTGATTCGCAATGCAAGGACTAATGTGCAGTCTATTAAAACGGTATAAGAACAGACGCTGTTTACGTCTTCGACTTAGTGACAAATGTCCTCATATGATGACGTTTGAAGATTTTGGCAGAATCAAAAATCGTAGAAATTTTTAAACTATTTAAAAAAGGTTTTATATTTTATTAATCATCTTAATAACAAAAAAAAAATGTTAATTATATTTTTAAAGTTAGTGCATCGATATAAATGAATTTTTCGAAAAAAATATCAGTTTTTTTTAAATAAAAAACAATTGGAAAATTTTTATTCGTATTAATCGGAATTGAAAATTACTCAATTTTTTTGATAAACATATGCCGTATACACGATTTTAACACATACAATAGGAAATTAGTAGCCGGCATTGTATGAGGACATTATATGCGATTACGTAATAATTAACTAAAAAATTAATTAAACATATTTAGTTTTTACTATAAAGAAATGTGCATTTTCTAGTAATACTAATAAACTTAAGTAATAAGATCGAATGACTTTTGACAGATAGTAACGCGAGTCTTTGACTTCGTTACAAATGTCCTCGTATGATGACGTTTGAAGATTTGGGCACAATAAAAAATCGTACCAATTTTAGAAACAAATTAAAAGAAAAGTTTTATATATTGTTAATCATCTAAATAACAAAAAAATAAATTTTTTAATTAAATTTTTCCATAATTTACGTTTAATTTTTTTGTAACTAAATTAAATGACGTGTTTTGTCTGTTATCAGCAGAAATAAATTTTTAATATAATATAGAAACAATTTATTATGAAAGTATATGCATAAATAAATAATTAACTTATAGTACAGTTTATAGTGGTTAAAATAATAATAATATAATGAAATTGAGTATCTCATTTAAATAAATTTCACATAAAAGCACAACACTTAATTATAATGTGATAAATATTAAATTGTTTTATGTTTAGTTTAATTTTTTTATATTTTATTAACATTTTCCTTTTTCTTCTCTATTTACAGAACTTCCCACAGAAGAGGGTGAGTACATACTTTGCTGATGGGCTGATGGCTGTTTTTTTTTAAATATATTTTATTATGATATTTTTTTGACCTAATTCTGATTTATTGAAAAAAGATTATTTTCTATTTTTAAATTTAAATTCGAAACCTACAACACTCATTAGTTAACAAATTACCAAAATACATTTGAATATATAAAAAAAATAAAATTATCCAAAGCTTTCATATATTATATATGAAGGTTTTGAATTATCCAATTTCAACTATAGAATTTCAAATATTTAAAATTATTGAAATTGGATTATGTTATTTTTCTAAAATTTTGAGCCAAAAATTAATTAATTTTATGGCGCAGGGAAGAAATTGATGCTGTGTTTGATGAAATTTTAAAATAAAATGTGTGCTGAAAATTGGATTCTTCTTTCTATATTACATTATGCTCGACATTATGTATTTTTATCATGCGGTAAATGTAAATAAAAAAATATTTGTTGTTTTATTAAATCCAAGTTTACATTTCTATGTATAAAATATTTACCTATATATGTGCACCAAACTAGGTCATATTTTGTGCTCTACATCAGGTATATTATGGAATAGCATTATACCGTAGAGAATTGTGACATTGACTGCATTGTTTAAAATTCGATTTTTTTTTGCTAGATTATATTAATGTGTGTACTCAATCACCGCAGCGATTTTTGAGACTTTACACAATATCCCTATTTTTTATATTGTCAAACAAACCTTTGAAGCTTCACTTTAATACTTTATTTGTATGATCACATAATTTTTGGGCTTCATAAATCATGAATATAACTTTGTTTATAGCTTGACACAGTTTCAAACTTAAAGACTTAAGTAAATCCTATATAAAATAATTCAAAATAGTTGAAAATAATTGAAAATAATTCAAAATAGTTCAAAATAATTCAAAATAATCAAAATAGTTCAAAATAGTTGAAAATAATTCAAAATATTTAAAAATATAATTCAAAATAGTTAAAAATAATTCAAAATAGTCAGTTTCTTACATGTTCATTCAGACCTTTGCTTCTTTACAGTTTCAAACTTAAAGACTCATGTAAATCCTATATAAAATAATTCAAAATACTGCAAAATAGTTGAAAATAATTCAAAATAATTAAAAAAAAATCAAAATATAATTCAAAATAGTTAAAAAATAATTCTAAATATTATACATGTACGCTGACCTTTGGTGCTTCACGCAAAGCCTATATTGTATATATAGGTACACAGACTTAAGTTTAAGCAGATCACAACTTGGATCAGTTTCAATCTTTTACATGATCACTCAGACCTTTAATGATTCATTCATATCCTATTTTTTATATGCTCAAACAGAATTTTAGTGTTTCACACATATTATATCTTTTATATGGTCGGTCACTCAGACTTCAGTCCTTTGGTCGAACAGACCTTCCCACTGATTCTATCTTTTGTTGACATTATACAGACCTTTGGGGATTCATCTTATTCTGAAATGATATGCCTTTAGTATTATTGAGAAATTGATATAGATATAAATATCCGGCTAAAGTGTAGTATTCCTCCCTCTTGTATCCTCCCCAAACTTTGTAGAGAGGTATAAGGGTCTCCCCTGAACAACGTTTGTTTTTAGAGTTTGAGGCGCTCGGACCCATTTCGATGGGGAAGGGGTTTAAAGTTTGTATTTAAAAGTTTTAAAATGCAATATTTTATTGCAACTTAAGGGGGCACTTTCCCTTTTGAAATGAGAGGGGAAATGATAAGAGAAATCTACAGAAACCGTGTTTTTAGTTTTTTTTTCTCGGCCTAGACCATTATAATGTTTAAATTAGCTTTTTTTAATTGGACCTTGTTCAGGGAAGACCCCCTATACCATCCTACAAAGTTTGAGGAGTATCCAAGAGTGGGAGAATTCTACATATTATTTGCCAAATATCCAATCAAGAGGGATCTTATCTAGTAAACAATAAAGTGATTGTAAAAAAAAATTAGAATTAAAATAATCGATTTCTACACGCTTTCAAAATCCAAATTAATTTGTTTTGTCAATGTTTTCCACATTTACGGTAATAATGCAGCGGGTATACATAAAATTTTAAAAGTGTTTACCATGATAAAAATCCCATTTTGTCATGTAAACTATAACCAATTTTAGTGTTTTCTTTCCCGGAGGATTTTAACCAGTAATAAATATAAAAGAAAAATTAAATTTCCAACACAGTAAAATAAATATCTCTTCTTATATAATATTTTTGCGTTTTATTTTTAAAATTGAAAAGAAAACATATTTTTCATTTCAATTTGTTGGAAAAATTACATTAATATTATATAGATATAGAATATAGAAAGAAAAATAAGGAAATTTGGTGAACAAATAAATGCGCGTTGTATAAAAGAAAATTAAATATATTATGATGAGGAAAATGTTTATTTTATTCTGGTTTTTCCTAGTTTCTAAATATATTTTTCTTAATGTGTCAAGTTGGATGCCAAAATATACAAAATATATAATAATAATAATAATGCATATGTATATAATAATTGACAACAACCGAAAATTTATGAAAATTTAATTTCGAGTATGTATATTGTATATATACAACAAATTCTGTAGGATTTTGTTTGTGTAAGCAAATTTTAAATGAAAATCTTTCCTATATGTAATTTAAATAAATTTCTAATAATAAAAGATCTTTCTATATAGAGCATATAGATTATCCCTTATAATAACATCTTAAAATTCAAAATTGTGCGTATCTATATAGGCTTACACGCACGTTATTAAAGTGTATGTTAGAACAATAAATTTTGAATTTAATCCTTTAAAGTCTTTAATTAAAAATTGGTTTCATTGCCACAAAATATGCAAATAAAATCATACATGAGATCCTCGTATATGAACTTTATATATAGAAAATAAAAGCTAATGACTTTTATTTAACCTGGAAAAAATTTCTATACACTTCATTTAATGCGATGAGCGATAACGCAAGTGTATATTTATAATTTTTTTTTAAATAAATAAATAAAGTAATTAGCTTAAATGCGACAAGATCCACAAAATCCACTGTTTTGATACATTTTTATAAATTAAATAAACAATAAATGCAACCATAAACAATGTAGACGCTTATAATATACTTTATATATAGCAATATATTTTATAGCGCGAGTAAACACAGCTGATACTAAGCGAAGACAGAAAAATTTGATAAAAGACATATTTTCAGACTTTTTCGGTCTGTTTGGAAGTTCAATTGTTACAAATATTTATTTTGGCGCCGATTTATCTAGCTGTCTTATACATATATGTGTTTGTTGTATATAGATTTTACAAGCCATGAACTCAAACTCTTTTATTTTCAATTTTCTTTTTTTTTTTATATTTATAAGGACTGGACATATTCAGGGATGGTCGCTCTAATTTTTAGGTACCTATATACAACAATAATTAATAATTAACCTTTTCTTCGATTTGTCTTTATAAAAGTTACCAAAATCTTCCAAGATAGTGAAATTGTCTAGGCAAAATATTTTCTATCCTTTTCAATAAACTTAATCAATTTCCTAAAAAAAATATCTTCTAAATCATCTTAAAAATGGGTCCTTGCCCTATGTATATAGCCCTTTCGAATCGTCAGCATATATTTTGATATAACACATAAGGCTCCTGAAATAAAAAAAAAAACTATATGGGTTATTCATTTAATACCCTATACAATATATTTTCAAAAAAAACTACTCAGTTTTCATGATTCCGTAACTGCTTTAGAAGCTGGCATCATATGTGGACATTAACAGAACATGATTACATTCAATAGAATACGCTCGTTTTTATATGATTAATTCAACATATTTAGACTTTATTAAAATAAATATTTCATAAACTTGTTTTAGGAAGATCGAAAAAAATCGACAGATGGTAACATATCATAATATATGTTACATAACAGGTGTCCTCATATGATGACACTACAGCAAATTCTGTTTAAATTTGTATTACAAATAGTCTCTCATCCCTAAACTATACATATTAAATTATATAAATGGAATAGATATATATATAAAAGCTTTTATGTCGCAAAATATAACATAAAAGCATAATATATACATAAACTACATGTTTATTCATCATATTATATGTATAAAGCTCCATTTCTATTATGCACCCATATACATTCAGGATATCATTTTATATAAATTAGCTTATAGTCTGCTAGATATGAGATAAAATGTTGAATTTTTATATTTATTATATTAGTCTAGATTTTGTATAAACCAATTAGAAGCTGAACAAAAAGCAAAAAAAAAATGCAATTGTTTATATAGACGACGAACAACAATGTTGCAAATTTTTTGCGATAAAAATAGACAAAAAAAAATTTAAAAATTAAAAAAAAAATGTTTATGATTTATTTACATTTGTCATCGCATGATTTTTGTGCATATATACACAAAACAGGAATTTAAGATCATTTTTATTATGTTCAAACATTGATTAAAGAAATGTAAAATTTGATAAATCTTGTTAAATTTGTGTAAAGACCAAATCCTACAGCGTATCTGGTTCTGCAATTTGTTGTACTAACAAAATTTTAAAGAAAAGAAAATTTTCTCAAAAATTTGATTAACTCTGTCTATACAATTAATTAAAAGACCAAATCCTACAACGTATAGGGTAGCACACGCAATTTGGTACTAAAAAATCATATTTATACAGATGTTTCGTCTCTCGTTTAATGAATCACAAAAATCTGAGATATAATCTTTGATATAGTAGACATCCCAATATTGATAATAAATAATAAATTTTGTACACAATAGTCATTTATAACCCCCATAATTCGAAAGACTTTTCACTAGTACATATAAAGAAAAAGTCAAAAAACTTGACAGATCGGTTTTATTATCCTTATTCTATACGCAAGAGTTTTTTATCTTCAAGTTCAACCTATAATATAATCTGTGCAATCAAAAAAATATCATAATAATGAAATAAAATGGTGCTTTGTACTTTTAAATGGCAAATTTTTTAAAACAATAAAATTTCTTTTTTTTAGGTAAAACAATTTGGCAATTAATTTTAGAACAATTCGATGACCTTTTAGTAAAAATTTTACTATTGGCTGCTATTATTTCTTTTGTAAGTATAATTTTTTGTTTAATTATTTGTTTTGATAATAAATGTGAATGACTGGTGACTTTGTGCGGATTTAAATTTAGTGGAGCAATGGATAAATTTGATAAAACAGGTTTATGTTCCTTTGTAGATTATTCAAATTCTTTTCGAAAATTCGATAAAGTTTAATAAAATAGTTAAGACTAATAACCAATACCTATATGCACAATTAATTACAAAATAATTTCACTTTGTAATTATCCTGTTAATAAAAAATTTGAATTAATCAATAAACTTACCCATTATAATTTGTCTGTAAAATCATAGACAAATAATTAAGAAAGACAAGTAAAAGCCTATAACTTTTATCATAACAAAAAATTAATTAAAAGAAAAACCAATTTAAATTAGCATCCCTTTCCAAGAAAATATGTAGAATCCTTCCCTCTTTCGGATTCTCTACACTTTGCAGGATGTTAGAGGACTGCCTATACCTATGTACAATTAATTACAAAATAATTTCACTTTGTAATTATCCTGTTAATATAAATTGGTAATTTATCAATAAACTTCTATCCATTCTAATTTGTCTGCAAAATCATAGACAAATAACTAAGAAAGACAATAAAAAGCCTATAACTTTTATCAAAAAAAATATTAATTAATTTGAATTGGCATCCCGTTCTATACTTCAGCCGCCTTTTTAGTTTTATTAAATATTCGTGAAACTGTGAGACTTATATTTGGAGTACTAATTTTGCATAGGCATTTGAACATCTGTCTTTGTCTGTGGTATAAGTAACAATTATTATAATTACATATTTTTAACGTATGTGTAATATTTTTTCTATTTGTTTTATATCGATCGGTCCTTTAGGAATAATAAATTATGTAATAAAAATGGTTTATATGCCTATAATTTAATTGTTCATTAAATATTAATGTCTTTGGATAAATGTTTGAATAATATAAATGATGTTTTATATCGATATATATATAGACAATAAAGAGAAATATAGACTTTCCGGTGAAAAAAAATGGAATTATTTCCTTCTTTGAAAATATATTATTAAACAATTAATTATTAAAAATAGTTCATTGAACTATAATAATTGATGATTTTTTATCTATATCAGTGTTGCCATTTGGTTAGATTAGAAATGTAACTATATAAATTTTCGTCAAATTATTGCAACCTAATTTAAACTTAACGAAATTTTATGGCTTATTCCATCCATTTTAATTTTTAAACTTAACGACATTTTATGGTTTTAAATTATTTTATCCTTCGTTAATTTCAATTTGCATAAAAAACTAAATTAACGAAAAAACAATTCGGATGGAACGTTGCTAAAATTCGAAAAATGATAATGCAAATCATATAAGAATATTTTATAAATTAAAAGAAAATTCTTTTATATCTAAAGATGTTCCTTTTTACCTGCCTGAAGCTAGTTTTAACCAACTTTTAAAGACAATTTTGCATCTAAACTATTAATTTTCATCAATTTATTTCAATCTAATTTAAACTTAACAAATGGTTTAAGTTTACGGATTATTCCAACCATTTTAAACTTAATAAAATTTTATAGTTTTTAATTATTTTATTCTTCGTTAATTTTAATTAATAACATTAAAAACTAACTTAACGAAAAAAACAATTCGGATGGAACGATGCTAAATTGGAAAAACGATAATGAAATAAAAGATTTTTTATAAATTTAACGAAACTTCTTTTTTATCTTACTTTATTCCAGTATATGAAACAGTGTTTCCAAATTGTATATTAAAACTTAACGAAACTTCTATATACAGTTTAAAAAACCAATATTTTATATAAAAATTTCACGAATCTCTTTTTAAAATTGTTTTATTTTAATTGTTTCTAAAATAAACTTTTCTCTTTTTTATAGAAAAGTTTTTATTTAATTTAAAAATAATAAAACAATACTATAAATTAAGTTTATTTAATTTTGTAAATTATCTCTCACATAATATAGTTAATTTATCGCAATTAAATACGATCTTAGAAATGTTCTATTTGTTGTGTTGTCTAATGTATATTATATACTCAGACAATGTTATCTTGTCATAATACACAAAAAAATTAAATTTAAATAAAATGTTAAGATAGTCATTGTATACATATATTTATATAATAGTTTTAATTATTATATGTATTTTTTAAAATTATAATAAATTTTAGTTAATACATATTAGTTTGATCTCTGTTCGTCTTTGGCTGCCTAATCGCTACTATATATACTATTATACCGCACGCATCCAAGACGTCCACCTCAGCAGTGTGGTTAAATTTAGATGTTTGGCGTCACATTTTTCGTTATACATATTTTTTTCGTTCTTGCGTTGAGAGCACATTTAAACCAAATTCTATAATTACGCACCTTCGCAGTTTTTTTTTATTTATTTTTTGCTAACCAACTATAATGTGTAGAAAATTATTTTCCTAACTATTATTATATTTAAAATATATATTTTTTTAAATTAATCTCGACAAAATTGCGACTTATCCTTGAACATAGACAATTTACACGATATATTTGAAGAATTTTTTCTTAAAATAATATATTTAGGAGAGACGAAAAATGTGTGATCGAGGCATTATATTTTTTCGGAAGAAATACGCTAATTTGGTTGGTCGCCTTGATTTTTCATATGTAACTAACGAGAGAAAATGGATATTTAAAACGTGCTGTTTTTTATATTTTCTGTAAGCTTCAAAAAAATTTATCATATGTACGGAGAAGTGCCGAGAAAAAATTATAAGCTCCAGAAGTTTTTTTTTTAACTTCTACTATGAAAAAATTAAAAGCTCCAGCACAAATTTTATCAAAATACACAAGTTATTGAGA
>JANSTW010113664.1:0-17292 GCA_027564275.1 Diadocidia ferruginosa | reverse complement strand
AAGAACATTTCATCGAAAGATGAGGGCTGAAACGTGTACTAAAGTTACCCCTTACTTGGCCGTCAGATGCCCTTAAACGAATCGTCAGATATTTTTTTTAGAAAATTTTAACTTTTTGTAATAAATATTATCAAAAAAACAATTAAATCTAGATAATTTCGGAGAAATACCGCGATTTCCCATTTATTGTCACCATTTTGCCAATTATTTGCCATACCTAATAAATTTCCAATTATTGTCATAGTAATCTAAAATAAACAGAAAATTTATTTAAAAAGTTCAAAGTCCGTTTTTCGTCTTTAGGTGCGTTCGTCCGACTGTCCATATTATGTCTATTTGTCAGTCTGTCCGTTTGATTGTCTATCCGTCTGTTCTTCTATCTATTCGTCCGTCCGCAAGTCTGTCCGTCCATCTCTTAGTCCAACTGTCTTTCCGTTTGTTGTCCGTCCGTTTGTCCGATCAACTGTCTGCCAGAACATCCGCTTGTCCACCCATCTGCATGTTCGTCTGACCTTTAAAATACAAGACAGAAGAAACTACACTAATGGACGGATTTTACCAGATTTTAGTAAGGGTGAGATTTGAATACTATAGTCATACATAAACAGGTATTGCTTTTAAGATCTCTAGATCAAATAAGAAATGTGAGTGTGGTTTCATACAATTGTTTTGTGAAAATTACTATATGAGCTTATGGAAAAGAAGGATTTCATTACGGTCTTTGGGTGAAAAGAGAAGAGAGCTCTCATATAATTTTTGAATATAAAGATTTATTTACCAATTGGTATGGTACTCCGCCTAAAGTCCTTAATCTTTAATAAATAAGTGACAATAACCACACATAGCACTAAAAACTAGTAATTGTCACGGGGGTACTACACATAGCACTAAAAACTAGTAATTGTCATGGGGGTTGACAATAACTATACCTAGCACTACAAACCAGTAATTGTCATGGGGCTGACAATAGCTATGCTAGGAATAACTGCGAAAGTAGTGTTTTTCTATGCCAATTATATTGTCACCACTTAAATTTAAATTTGGCGGAATATGGATTAAAATTATTATTAAGACATGTTATAAACTTATATTCCAAAAACATAACACTTGTATTAATTATTTACGGTTATCAAGATACCTAATGCCAAATAGTCCAAAAACCACAAAATATTTTTTATTTTATTGGTTTCCCGCTAAATCTAATGAAAAATTAGGGTGACGATAATTGGGAGTGACAATAATTGGTCGATATACCCTATACCTTCTTATTTGCCAAATTCAATGAGTTATAGATGGTCCTTTATATTTTGAATATTAGGAATTAGGATCAAAAGTCACAACTGTACGTATAAGGCTGTGTAATTGACTGGAGAGAGCCTTTGGAGTGGTAGATGATCAAGTATTTTTCATTGGGTCAGTTTTCAATGCCCCAAAATATTGTAAAAATATCTGCAGTGAAAATTGATGTATTATCTGGCAGCCTAAATTTTCATTGAAATATCAAAGTATATATACCAAAACCTACACCAGAAGAATTCTTAGAACATTTGGAATCTATCACAATAAATGCGTATGTGGTTGGGATATCGGATTATCCGGATAAGAAATTTAAAAATGTAATCTTATTTCAATTTCTTCTAGATAACGTTTTATATTAGATGGCAATGATACCGCCTATTTTTACTAACTACTAAAAATAAATACAACTAAAGTTGCAATGTGCATTTTATAACTTCCAGTCTAGAGTAAAAAAAACAATCCAACTAGTTAGTCCAAAGTTCCATCTCCTAATTGACTTCATAAAAATGCTACAAATGAAAAAATTAAAAAACTAAATTTTCATTCAATAATATTTTATTAAAATTATTTTTTCAATATTTTTTAAACAACGTTATAAAACTTATTCTGAAAAACAAATAAAAATTATTAAATTACATGAATTGTTGAAATCGCTCTGTGAATGTACACAGTTTGTTGTGCATTCAAATTGGAATATTTTCAAAAATAAACGATAATTGCTGTGGTCATCAACATGATGTAAGATGCGAAAGTAATTGTTGCATAATATTTGTGATATTTAGTAAAAGATGATATTGGAGAATTTATAAATGTTTTGTAATTGTTACGAGTTGAATGTTAATTTTATTGTGAGCACCTATATAATGATTGGTTCCAAACGAAAATTCGGTCTGAAGATTTAACGAGTCCCTATACAAGTTAGAAAACATCCCAAGTACCAATTGACAGTGTATGAGTATAGAAATAAAATAACACACAAGATAAAAAAGCATCGCGACGATCCCACGTTGTCCAGTCCAACGAACGCCGAAGTAACAATCCCACGTTGTCCAGTCCAAGGTGCGCCGATGTAACAATCCCACGTTGTCCAGTCCAAGGTGCGCCGATGTAACACTCCCACGTTGTCCAGTCCAATGAACACCGATGTAACAATCCCACGTTGTCCAGTCCAAGGTACGCCGATGTAACAATCCCACGCTGTCCAGTCCAAGGTACGCCGAAGTAACAATCCCACGTTGTCCAGTCCAATGAACACCGATGAAACAATCCCACGTCGTTTGATTCAAAGATTAGGTACAAAAATGTTTGATGTAAAACCCAGTTGGAAGAAGTTCGGACAATTTGATTGAATAAGAAGAATTTGACATTCGAAATGATGATGAAAAGAATCTCTATTTGATAGAGTAATGATGTACCCAATAACTAGTCCCAGGAAGTTTAAACAATAACAAAATTGATAACCTAATGATGTAAACGAAACAAATGAAAACCAAAGAACCCGATTCTACGAACAGACAGAAAGCCAATCCCACGATATTCAGCCACCAGCACCAAGAGAGCCAATCCCACGATGTTCAGCTGCCAGGACCAAGAAGAGGACCAATCCCACGATGTTCAGCCACCAGCACCAAGAGATCCAATCCCACGATGTTCAGCTGCCAGGATCAAGAGGACCAATCCCACGATGTTCAGCCACCAGGAGGACCATGAAGCACCAGAGCCAAGAGGACCAATCCCACGATGTTCAGCCGCCAGGACCAAGAGGACCAATCCCACGATGTTAAGCCACCAGGACCAATAGGACCAATCATACGATGTTCAGCCACCAGGAGGACCATGAAGCACCAGAGCCAAGAGGACCAATCCCACGATGTTCAGCCAGCAGGACCAATCCCACGATGTTCAGCCACCAGGACCAATCCCACGATGTTCAGCCGCCAAGACCTAGAAAACCAATCCCACGATGTTCAGGAACAGGATCACCATCAGCCATCAGGAACAGGAACACCATCAGCAACCAGGAACAGGATCACCATCAGCCACCAGGAACAGGAACACCATCAGCAACCAGGAACAATCGTTTTTTCGATGAATTAAAGTTGTCATTTTTACACGATGATTTAAAGTTGATATTATGACAAGAAGCTTAAACCAGTTGACAAACGAACACAATTCTTGTCAAGATCGATGATAAGTGAACAAAAATTTGTATTTTCAAATCCCCAAGTTTATAGATTTTAGATTTTCAACGAATCGAGTTGCGAAACTTTATCCCTCTCTTTGTAAAAATGAAATTTTCGATGTCAAATTGTGTAGTTTTTCTCTATGAAGTGATGTGATAAAAATGATAATTTGCACGGAAAATCAGTCAGTCTAGCAGTGTTTTCAAAATCCTAAAAATTGCACACTATTTGCAGAATTTGTCCCTCTAATATACAGTCACATTATCGTCTCTATCCCTCGATCTAACCACTTTGAGCCTCACGATTTGTTTCAATTGCTCGTCGCATAAACTGTTACGCCATATTTTTTTCGAATAAAAGTCGTCGGGAGTACTAGTAGATATTTAAATTGCCATTCGATTTAACAGCCCAAGTTACGCATTGAAAGACTTTGAAGTTTAAATTTAGATTTTTCATTTGACCACTTTGAAATTTTACGCCATTTTATGATATTATCGAAACGCCATTTTGAAAATAAAGACACGATATTTTGAATGTTCTGTCGACGATTTAGAGATTATAACGTCATTTTATGGATACGCCATTTTGAAATGAAGACACGATGTTTATAATGTTCTTTCGATCATTTGGAAATTATACGCCATTTTGAAATTAAGATATATTTTGAATGTTCTTTCGACCAATCGGAGAATATACGCCATTTTGAAATAAAGACACGATATTTTGAAGTATAAAGCGTCAATTTGAAAAATAACACTTTGAAAGCAGCGTTAATAATTTTTACGGGAACATTTTTTCGGTAAATACGCCATTTGAAAAAAACCGCCAATGCCAGTTGCACTCAGGATCACGCCAAACTATATACTCTAGACACGTTTTACGCCACATTATGGATAAAACAGCCATTTTGAAATATACAATATATGATAACCGGAACATAGAAGCGCTGAAGTACATTTATTCATCAACACATTGTTGAAGATGAAGTAAATATAGCGCCATTTTGAGGATATGTTGTTAACGGATATAGTTTGCCATTGGAATAACTCGATAAACGCCAATATACACCATATGGAATCTCGCGCCACTTTGCAAAAATTGAAAGTTGTATTTCTAAACCGGAACCGCCATATGGAAAACAAATCTTGTAGACAATATGGATATTTGTTGCCACTAAACCATGATCGATATGAAACAAACGAAGTAATCTTCATCAAATGAAACGGGGGGGAAACCACCAATCTTGACAACACAATTCAAATGATCACCAATAATTTTTGACGAAGTACGCAGCCCTATATCTAGTTGAATGTTGTGTCGCTCGCAGGATAGTCTCTGTGCTCAATTTTGCAGTTAACGAAAATACAAATTTATACATCTCGCAGTTACATTTGGATAAATCTGAAATAATCTAAATAATGGTTTACGTATTTTTACGATTTACCACTATCCAAAAAAAGGAACGCAGGGAATCAAAGAAATTCGTCGAAAATCTTGCTCATCTTTGTGAATATTTTTTGTGGACATTATATATATATAGGTCTTCGCATGTATTGTGTTCTTCTCATCTGTAAAAACCCCGTAGACTAAATTTTTGATATAGTGCTTTAAATCCACATCATCTATTTCTTTTTTAAAGTAAATAATCTGAAAAATAAGGTTAGTGCACTCCAGCCAAAATATATTTTTTCAAAAAAATCGGCCGAAGTGGAAAAGTGATATAAAATTCAAAAACTTAATTTTGACTTACATAAGTTATGTGACAAAAAAAATATTTAAGTAAAAATTTCAAAGTGTTGATATTTTGCTGCGATGGAATTTTCGCAAGTTATCTTGTGGCAAAGGACTTCCCATTTTTTTTTGTGATCCCTATTATTACGTTTGATTTTGCTAAAAACATTGTTTGGAAAAAAATTTCTTTCGCCCCTCACGACGACTTTCGCTTTTTTACAAATTACAATATTTTACACATCAATATACAATATTCAAATTACAAAGTTTTTAAAGAAAATATTTTTAAAAAAATCTGCTTCAAAATCTGCAAAAGTTAACATTTTAAATCGGCAAGAAATTGTGCAGTCTCTATTGTCGGGGGTGCGGTTCCTCTTACTATTTACTCCAGCATCTATTTTTTTTATGAAATTTATGACCATATCTAGAATAAATCGTTAGTTTTGCCCAAAAAATACTAAGCTGAAATGCGGGCCAATATAAATTACAATAAAAACTTATGTAAAAATACCTGAGAAACAGTTTTTAAGAAAATTTAAATATTTTTAAAAAAGTTCCCTTGTATAATGTGCTCCTAAGGAGCGATGACCAATTTTATACGTTGACTGGACAAAAATGTTCGAGATCCATCACGTATGATAAATAACCGTTGGTAGATTGGCGCC
Source organism: Diadocidia ferruginosa (assembly GCA_027564275.1). Classification (NCBI taxonomy): domain Eukaryota; kingdom Metazoa; phylum Arthropoda; class Insecta; order Diptera; family Diadocidiidae; genus Diadocidia; species Diadocidia ferruginosa. The sequence goes on along the minus strand of JANSTW010113664.1, from coordinate 11,414 downwards.
CAAACTGTCTCATTTCAACTACTTTTTAGGAATTATTATTGGAAATTTTTTGTTGTTACAAAGTTAAATGCTAAATTATAGGAAAAAAATCAACAGCACCACACACTCTATATAATCTGATCAATTGCTAGGTTGTATGCACTGCCGCCTCTTTCCAATTTTGAAAAGTTGAGTTAGATTTCTCGACTGCCAGTCTATTTTATCTAAAATCACATTATTTAGAACACTTTTTTGGAAAAAGTGATAAAAACAAGTTTTTTGGTATCTGCTGTTAAATTCACTCACGTCAACTCATGTGGGGGTTAAAGTTTCTAAGCTAAATACCTTTTTGTTCTGACATAGTCACCATAGAAGAGTCGCCTTTTTAATTAAAATGTATGGGGCCCGAAATCTTAAGTGTTCTTTAAAAATTGTCTATATGCAAAATAAACTAATTATTTAAAAAAGACCTCGCCCCAAATCAAGCGGCGAGGTAAACAAAAGTGTAAACGCATCCACTTACAGCTCTCTGACATAATATTGTCATTTTCAGTCGAATTACGCAGCAACAATCTTGGTGTGGGTTTGTCCAAATGATCTATAGGTCTTTTTTACAAGCTACTAGAATATTTTATTATCTTTCTCTTTTGCCCATGCAACAATATGTGAGAAGGTAAAATTATATTTTGAAATAAGGACTTACATAACTGCCATGTTCGGGGTGTTTAATAAATTGCGCCAAAAACGAGCAACATAATTAAGGACTTACATGTACTGTTGCTGTAATTTTAGATTCCAAATGCAAATGCGCATTTTTCGAAAGGACATAATTTTGCCAAAATGTAACAATTTTAATGGACTTACTAAAATTTGCCATAAAAAGGACTATTTTGCCATAATATCATCTATAACATAAATGTATGCAAACGATTTTGTATTACAAGGACTTACATAGTTTTGCCATAATTTAAGGTAGACGATTTTCCACAAATTTTCCAACAGTCCATAATGTTTAATGCGTTCTACAAAGAATTCTATAATTTTAAATATTGTCCCGCCCCGGCTATTCCCCATAATTTATGTTAATTTATAAGAGATGACCATAAAACCATATTTTCGAAGTTCTGCTCTCTCTGCTTGATAATCAAATTGCCTTACAAGATGTTTTTGTGAATGTGCAGCACATTTGGCGCCCAATATCAGCTTTTTTGGACTTAAATGAAATCAGGTCCACGAAAAGTGTCCTCGGTCTAATGTGTTGGTTCTACAAAGTTATAATGACAAATTTAAAAATTGCCCCGCCCACTTTAACCCCAAATAATTGTAATTTATATAAGAGATGACAAAAACCATATTTTAAAAGTTCTGCTTTCTCTGCTTGATAATCAAATTGTCTCACGAGATGTTTCTGTAGATCTTGTCAGATTTAAGACTCTCCGGTCCACTAAAAATCTCCTCGATAGTTCTAATGTGTTGGTTCTACAAAGTGATAATGACATATTTAAAAATTGCCCCGCCCACTTTAATCCCAAATAATTGTTATTTATATAAGAGATGACTGAAACCATATTTTGGAAGTTCTGCTTTCTCTGCTTTATAATCAAATTGCCTTACGAGATGTTGTTGTGAATGTGCAGTACATTTGGCGCCCAACATCAGCTTTTCGGACTTAAATGAAATCAGGTCCACGAAAAATCTCCTCAATAGCTCTAATGTGTTGTTCTACAAGTGATAATGACAAATTTAAAAATTGCCCCGCCCACTTTAACCCCAATTATTGTATTTTATGACATAAACCATATTTTAAAAGTTCTGCTTTCTCTGCTTAATAATCTTTTCTTCACTTTTTGTTTCTGTAAATTGGCGCTCAACATCAGCTTGTCTGCAGACTTAAATGAAGTCAGGCCCACGAAAAATGTTCTCAGTCTAATGTGTGTTGGTTCTACAAAGTGATAATGACAAATTTAAAAATTGCCCCGCCCACTTTAACCCCAAATAATTGTAATTTGTATAAGAGATGACAAAACCATATTTTAAAAGTTCTGCTTTCTCTGCTTGATAATCAAATCGCCTCTGACAAGATGTTTCTATGTAAATTTGCAGCACATTTGGCGCCCAACATCAGCTTGTCTGAATAAAATCTGGATATCACGAAAAATATTCTCGGTCTAATGTGTGTTGTTCTACAAAATGATAATGACAAATTTAAAAAATTGCCCCGCCCACTTTAAGCCCAAAATGTTATGTCAAAAAAACCACTTTTAAATCCAGAGTCCTTTTGCTGGCAGCTAAATTTGCTAAAATAATAATGGTGACTGTGTTGCTGCAGCACTCTATACTAGTTGAGTCAAAAATTAGTGATGAAAAAATGTAGCCAAATTACGAACACGTTCTACAAAAATGATGAAAATTTTTAAAATTTCCCCCAACCCACAAATTGGTCCCTTCAAAATATTTCATTAAACCATATTTTAATATTCCGATATGTTGAATTCCGAGCCATAGTTTTTTTCAAGCTTTGGATGTTGCAATTTAATGGATTCACACACATCGTTTTGGCTGGTATCGAGACTGGTAGACAATTTTAACGTCTATAATTTAAAATGTATGTTAAATGTTGGCCGCGGGCCCCCTAAACCCCTCTAAAGTGAAATCCCAGCAATATTTAAATAAAAATGTACATGTGATTACTCTTTACGCCAATCGTCCGCATATTTTTTGATCAGTATGTGCATTTTGATGTGTGCGCGCGTGGGGCCAAATAAAACGGGCTTTAAGCAGTTATTTTTCCTTTGTTTCTAAATAAAATAGATTTATGTTAAGACTCACTCAGCAGCGAGTGTTAAGTAAATATCGAAAAAATAACCAAAATTTTAATAAAGTCAGCCACTTCACAATATTTTTTGTTTGCTAGCCTCAGTCCTTTGCAGTTTCTAAAAAAATTGTTTGTGCCACACACCGTCTCCCATACTTTAGTAAAATATTTTCTTTGGAAATAAAGTTAAATTAGTAGAAAAAGCTCGACTTTCCTCCAGGAGGAAAGAAGAGTTATGTAAACAAAAAAACTATTGCATTCACAAAATTTATAGTAGCCTAATTTTTTATACTTGGCAGTCCATAAGCTATTTTTTTTTGACACACATAAGAAGTCCTTGTTAAAGCATTTTAAATTTTATACAATGAAAATGATCTGCAAGTCTATCAATTTTGGCACCAAAAATTCCATCTAAAATAGATTCAAAATATGATTGGTTAACATAATCCGCACCTTGTGTGATGGGAATGAAGAAATATATGTTAAAAAAATTATTTTAAAAATTGTATACTCAGTATACCTGCCAAGACTGTACGCGTATGCTGCTGTGTCAGTCTGTGCGCGCAGTGAACAAAACCATCACCATTTAAAATCTCTAATATTGTTGATTGTCGTTTTTGGGTCATTTTTCAAATATTTTTCCGATTTTCAAAATTTTCTTGTCTCAAGACGTTTGCATGATTATTTATATAAAAGCATCAAAAGCTGGATTATACACAAAAAAATCGGTTGGTAGAGATGGTACAAGTTTTTTCGTTCATACAATGCAGTAAGTGTGTGTGTGTGTGGATTAACGCAATATCGAAGAAGATATTTCAAAACGGTGCAAAAATTATGTTGTTAACATTTAAAACTTACAATCTAAATTAACATGTTTTTGGAAAGTTATTTTTTTTTTACAAAACATTTAAATTTAACACAAAATACTTGCAATAATTAAATTTCGCAATTTAATTATTTTTTATAAAATTACTAAAGATGTTTGTTGATGATGTAAATTTTGTTGGTAAATTACAATAAAAAATTATCTCTGTATAAAGCATATAATAAAATATTCCAAATCTACGGTATTATTTTTGGTAAAAAACATAGAAAATTTTTAGCAATATTTGTTCTCATAAAGTGTTGACCCCAACAAACAAAAATGTTTACGGTTAATATTTATAGAAATTATATAAATTGAAGAAAAATTAAAAAAGTTAAACATTATTATATGAGTTGATGATTAAAAAAGTTAATAATTTTTTGTTTCTACTAAATGGCTAAATATTTTGCTTTTCTTTTTCTCTAAGCCCAAGATGATTCCGTTTTTTTTTAAATTTTACATTTCATGCTAATTTGTTTGATACAAAGAATATAATAGAACATGTACAAAAACGAAGAAAACGTTGGTGAGTTTTGGTTTCTTTTTACACAAAATAGTTTCTCTACAAACAAAATGAAAACGTTAATAAAAAGCTATAGAAAGGTCTCTGGGATTCATCTAAATACGCCACAATATGTTATTGCTGTTTAATACAGCCCAGTTATTGCGATTTCTCGGTTCGCTTATATTGTTGACTTTGACAATAATTCTGCTGGTACGTTAAATTAAAAAAAAAATGATGTTTCATGTGTTGAATAGACATATTTTTTGATGTTGCAATTTTTTTTTGTAGCATATGTTGCGAGATGGCATAATTTTTTGTTGCATATGTTGCGAGTTGAAATAAATTTTTTATTGCATATGTTGCGAGTTGGCATAATTTTTTGGTCAAAATTATTGCATATGTTGCGAGTTAATGTTGATAATAAATTGTTTTGTTGACAACACATTTTAGCAATTTTTAAAATTTGTGCTTGTTGATATTTAGTTAATTCTCAGCAATTTTCAAGATATTAATTTTCGTTTTCACAAGTGCAAACAAAAGTTTGTAATGAAAAAGTGATTTGTTAAAATTTTTAAGGCAATTTTAAATTTGTTTTACAAAATAATTAAGAAAATTTCCAATTGTTCTCAAGTTGTAAAAAATTAGGATGGTTAAAGTTGTGTTTTGAAATTGTTCAAGTTGTAAAAAATTAGGATGGTTAAAGATGTGTTTTGTAATTTTTGCAAGTTTCAATTAAATAATTTTTTTTTTCAAAAAATAAAGCCTTTCAGACATTTTTCGTCTTATTTAAAATCTTTAAGTTAATTTAAAAAAAAAACTGATCTGTCTTCTTTAGACAATTTATAAAAATGTTGCATAAAATCAATTTAAGTTGAATGTAGATCATAATATGTTGTTAAATTATATTTCTCGCCCCTTTAGTCATCGCAAATTTCTGCAAATTTTTATTTTAGTTTTAATACACTTTTGTATTTCCTCAAATAAGATAAAAGATTTTTAAAGAAGATAGAATAGGGTAGATGCTCCCAATTAGGGTCGATAGGCAGTAGTGTAGTTTATATTTCTTTTTAAAATGCATAAAACATTATTTAGTTACATTTGTTTATCTATAAAATGTCTATATTTCTTAAAATTTCACTCAATTGAGTGAAAAAAAATTAATTTCTTTTTTGATTGACACAATTTTGTATTTCTTTTAATTTTGCTGCACAACTTTCAAATTTGTTAAAAATGTTCGATGAAATTTGGGAGCTTACAAATTTGACTCAATTGAGTGAAAAAAAAATGTAGTCAATCATGAGTTTACTTTATTGATTGACACAATTTAGTATTTCTTTTAATTTTGCTCTAAAATTTTCAAATATGTTAAAAAATTTCGATAGAATTTGCTAGCAAATTTGACTCAATTTAGTGAAAAAAATGTAGTCAAGCATGAGTTAATTGTTTTATCGACAAATTGTTTTTTTTTTCAAATTCTTTCAAAACCTCCAATTTTATTTAACATAAATTGCAGGTGAATAAGTTTGACTCAATTGAGCGGAAAAAATGAAGTCAATCATAAATTATTAATCCTTTTTAATTAAAACAATTTTTATTTTTTAAATTCCTTTCAATTTTGTTCCACAACTTTCAAATATATGTTTAAATTTTTCAATAGAATTTACGAGCGAACAAATTTGACTCAATTGAGTAAAAAAAATGTATTCAATCATGAGTTATTAGTTCATTTTTGGTTAAAACAATTTTTTTTGTTCTAAAATTTCTTTCAAAATTGCTCCACAATTTTCTATTATTTTTTTTGTAAATTGTTTGATAGAAATTGTCGGCGAAACTCAATGAAGTAAACAGATTGAACGATTGAATTTTAATCTACGACAAAATTCAACCAATAATACGCTCTCAAATAGTTTAAAAAAAATTAGTTCAAAATTTTGGTTAATACAATTTTTTCTCTGAAATTAATTTTTGCGTCGACCAAATTTATTCGAAATTTCGCTCAAATAATTGGATTGAAACAAATATTTCTCAACAAGGTTAGATAAAACTGTGTATCTCTAAAATTCACATTCAATATTTGTTACAACAAATTTGACTCAATTGAGTGAAAAAATGAAATGATTACAATTCCAGACAAAATTCGATCAATAACTCACACAAATAATTTAAACAAATTGTGTTCAACAATGTTGGTTAGGCACATTTTTTTAGTGAAAATCGAGAGAACAAATTTTAGTCAAATTTATTTTTATGAAGCAAATTGTGGGCCAACAAAATTGACAAAATTGAGTGAAAAAAAGTAATTCTAATTAAAATGTCATTCTTTTTTAAGGCAAAGTTCGATCAATAATTCACACTTTCTTCAACAATGTTGGAAAACCATTTTCGGTAAGAAAATTGATTGAATAAAAATAAGTGAATGAAACCAACAAATTTGACTCAATTGAGTGAAAAAATGTAATTGTGATTAAAATTAAATTTCTTTTTAGACAAAATTTGATCAATATTCATTCGAATAATTTAAACAAATTTTCTTCAACAATGTTGGTTAAAGATAATTTTTTTTTCGTTAAGAAAATTGAAAATTTGAGTGAAATTTACTTTTTATTGAGCCAATTTAATTTGTATTAAGATTAACGTAATTTTTTCGCTCAATTGTGAAAATTACGCGATATCACTAAAAAAATGAATTAAATTTAATTCCTCTTTTTAGACAATACAATTCGAATCAATAATTCGCTCAAATAGTTGTTCGTCAAAATTTATAGTTAAGATCATTTTTAATTTTAAAATTTCTTTCAACTATTGGTTTGGTGTTTAAATATTTGATACAAAATTTGAAGCATTCAAAGTTTCGACTCTATCGAGATTTTTATTTAGTCAGTGAAATTGATTTCCTTTTTTTTTCCTTTTATTAAGACGTTAAAATTTGGTCAAAACTTTCCTCGAAAAGTTTGAACTTGAATTTTAATCAATTTTTCTTTGAAATTGAGAAAAATTGAGTGAAATTTATTTTATTGATCGAATTAAGGCAAAAGCATAATATGTTTTGCCTATGATTACCTATATAATTAAAAATTTATTGCAAGGCGAATGGTTGATTTACGTGTTCATATACCCGGAATGTCCATGAAATAAAGTGTTGTCAGAGTAAGGAAATTTTTTTCTAAAAACAAACTTACATATCTCATCAAATATGGGATATTTGCTGACAATTTGTAACTCCATTACGACCGTCAATCTCATAGAATCTCTACTCAACGATTTAAGTTGCAATTAGACATGTCTCTTTAGAAAGTTATCTAGAAAATAGAAGAATAATATGGCTTTATAGCAAAAAGTAACGACCATTTGAAAAAAATGCATTATAATGAATTTTTTTTTCACGTGGTCGTTAGCAAAAAGTCTAAGAAGACTTTTGCAGACGACTTTTTTCCTATTAAAGTATTTGTATTATTGGTTAATTCAAAAAATTAAGAATTTCTTTACCTAATATCTTTACAGGTACTCGACAATACGTGTTTGTAATAAAATATTTTGATTTTTTTTATTCAACTTGCTACGTTTCGAAAACAATTCGTTTTCTTCTTCAGGCAACTAGAAAACAACAATATTTAACAACAATACATTTACAATACATGTTTTGTATTATTCGAGTGTAGTTATATAATTTGGTATCTTCAATTCTTTTCAACTTTACTCTTTCAAACAAGTCATGTCTAACTCCAACTTTAGTCCGGCGGGATCCTGAACACTGAAGCAATAATTTGCTACGCGTAAGCCAACCATTTCGGTAAATTACATTTAAATCAAATAACAATTAGTTTTAATCCGAGGAGGAAACCACTTACGGAAATTATGGGACAAATTATCTCAGAAATCATAAGAAATTTTTTTCTAGTGATTTCCCCCTCGTTTTAATCATTAAAAACTATTGTATAAAATTTATAATAAGAGTAAAACGAATCTTTTGCTCTTTTTATGTTTCGACAATTTTAGAGTAAACAATCATTTTAAATATGTAAATTTACCTTGATATAAATTAGTCCTTTTTCATACATGCCGAGTATTGTCGCCTAGGTATGCCAAATACTAGCAAATCGGGCACTTTCAAGATCTAATTTATTGAGATTTTTAAAAAGAAAATTACATTTTATATAAATATAGAAAATAAGTTAACACTGCCAACAACCGTTGCATCTACCCTATTATAAAATATTTAAAATGGTAAACATTTTTTTTTTAAATATATTAACAAACATAAAATTATATAAAAATGACCTGGAAATTTTCTCGGAGCAATGTCATAATTTGTCGCGCCGCAGGGTCCTCTCTGTGTGGATTGCCTGCCCCCGTTTCTTTTTGTGGATGATTTTGTGTGGGTATGTGGTACACAACAATATTATGCGAGTCTCAAGTGTGGTGTTCCTTGTGACAGCACCACAGCATCGCACTTATGATAGAATTAATCATTTTACAATTAATATGAATGTGTGTGTGTAGTCTGGCTTAACAGTGCAGAAACAACACAATGCGATCACTATAATTTTTCGTACTGGAAAATAAATTTAAAAAAATTAAAAAACTTTTCAATAAATAAAGGAAAAACGTTTTAAATTTGGTTGTTCAATAATAATCTTTATTTTTTCATAAAAAAATTTGGATAAAATAATTTTTTACATTTATAAAATCTATGGACACGATTCAATGTGAATCAAAAATAATAATTTTCTCTTTTTTTTAAATAGAATTTAAAAGAAAAATAATTCTAAAAATAAATATTTTATACGTTAGAAAATTTTACTAACCGAAAAAAATTAAGTTATATGGATGATGATGTATGGGCGATGATGACGACCACCAACATCGCTATTATCACCGGCCAAGCTGTTGCCGCTCAATGCATGGACGTTCCGCGTGGATGCAAAGATTTCTTTAATCATTTTTCCCTTTTTCAGTTACTGCAAATGGAAAAATTTGGTAAAAACAAAAAAAAATCACAATTTTCTTTGTTGATGTGTGGCTGTGCAGTATACACTAAAGATGTTTACTGGGGGAAAGAAGGGAGCAAACATTTTTTCTAGACAAACACACAAGTTTGAACAAACAAAAAATGTCTGCACACAAACGATCAGCGCGCCGCGCGCAACAAACATGGCGTCTCTTTGTAGGATGTGACGTCAGCGAACGGAAATTTTTGCTACGTCATAGTTTTTTCGCATAATTTTTCTTCATCTAACTACGTTTGTTTTTATTTGATTGAAATTATTTATAAAACTATCTAGGCCATTTAGTTCGGTTTGCCAGAGTTCACTAATATCACGTTGCCTTTGTTCTGCTTCGGCCTCTTCCATTTCGTAAGCGTCCTTTTTGATTTGAATATGCAGTTCGGCCCATTTCATGGCTCGCTCCTGTTGTTTGCGGCGCATTTCATCTTCAGCCCGTATTAGGGCCGTTGTTAGCATAGCAGCAATACGTAGACCTTGACTCGAACGTTTTCGACGAATTTCTCGTTTTTTACCTTTAACCTTGCCAATCCAATCGCACAGCGTTACTTGTTTGTCTTTTACGTTGAAATTTGATATAATTTGTGATGAAACCATTTTGGAAATTTTTTGGGTGTGACAATTAATTTTGGGGTTTTTAAACAAAAATCGGGGGTTTTACAAATAAAATTACATTAAAACACACCTGCTATATAATATATATACGCCAAGCTACGTATATTTTGTCCTTTCAATAGTCTTTTCTCTTCAAACTTTAAATTTTCACAATGCACTTATTTTTTCTTTGTTCACAAATCACTTTTCACTTTTCTTACTGTTCCACTGTAACTTTTTCGTCTTCACTGCTCGACTGCGATCAACTTTCTGAAATACAAAATGGCTGTGCACACCCTTTTATAGACACTGCCAAACAGTCTAGGGTATTGCTACGCATTTGATGTGAAAATAGTACCAATAAAATATAATTGTTTTCAACCCAAAAATCAAATAATTTATTAAAATTATATTTAATTTACACACACAAGTGTGTTAAAAGCAGAAAAATTAAAGAAATTTAATTAATTTTAATAGAATTGGGAATTATTGCAAAAATATAGATCCAATATTGGCGGAACACTATGCAGACGGGAGTGTTGTATGGCCGTGCGACATTTTTCGACACAGAAATAAAATTGATTTTTTTCTAGAAGAGTAGAAACGATGACGACACGCAGAAATAATTGTAAGTGTGTGTGCGGTTGTTATTCATATTCATATATTTTTAGAGTGGAATAAATAATGGAGGAACGCAATAAATAGAAAACAAGCTGAATAAATAGAAATTAGTCATTCCTGCTAATATTGATAATATAATTATTATTTGATTTAAATATTCTTTTCTTTTATAAGATGATGAAATTTAAATATTAGATCGCAATAAAAAGTTTATATAAAGAATATAAAAAAAAATCTGCAGCGTATTCTTATAAATAAACAAGGGGAACATAATTAACAGATTTTTGCCAACCTCGTACTTCTATTAGTGTGTGTGTGTGTGTGCGCAGTGCGAGGACGGCTGTACTTTGGCTTTTATATATAAAATCGATAATATAAAATCCTAATGTAGAAACAACTATATTTGTAATTTGTATCTATTAATTCGGGGAAAAATTGTTTTAGATATAAAATTATAACTTCTAATTTATATTTATATTATATATCGCTACTTAAGGTTGAAATGCTCTTTACCGGCGCTTTCAGCAGGAGCCAACCGCCCCCCCCCTCATATAATGAAGGGGACCTTCCCCCGAGTCAGCCCATATATTTTGTTAGTGGAGGAAACCACCGCTGTTATATCACACGACCCCCTTCCTAACCCTATTAAAAAAAAAAGCATTTTTTGATTTTTTTAGGTTGTTTGTAGATTAAGGGGGATAGTTACAGTACCTTTTTTTACTTATTCTGTTAAAGGAAGATAGTCTGAGTTTTGCCATAATTAAATGGTATTATTATTATTATAAAATTTTTTGAGGCGTGCTAGGGGAGGGGGTACTACTATTATTGATCCTTTTATAAAATATATGAGAAGATTATTTTATTGTTTTTTATCATTCTAGGTATTACTTTTATTGATCCTTCTAAAAAAATAAATGAGAAGACTATTTGATCGTTTTATTATTTATATATAAAATAAATTTATATATAAATGTTTCTATTTGCATTTTGCAATGAGGGGTTAACAAATGAAGAGGGTTTAAAAAATAATAA
>JANSTW010113553.1:0-17298 GCA_027564275.1 Diadocidia ferruginosa | reverse complement strand
AATTATTAGCGATTTTTAATAAATTTTTAATAAATTTGTAGAATATTCGGCAAATTGAACAAATTTCTGGCCAATTTCAGCAAGTCTAAAAGATACCATTTTCAGATTATTGGAATTTTTTTTTAAAATAATCAGCAAATTCTTCTAAATTTGCTATAAATTTGAAGAATTTTTGGCAAATTTGGCAAATTTATGTCAAATTTCGGCAAAATAGGAGCAAATTTCGGCAAAATAAGAGCAAATTTCGGCAAGTTTAAAAAGAAACCAATTTCAGATTTTTAAAAATAATTTTTAAAATTATTAGCAAATTCTTCTAAATTTTTAATAAATTTGTAGGATTTTGGCAAATTTGATCAATTTCTGGTCAATTTCGGCAAAATCAGAGCAAATAATGTCGGCAAGATTAAAAAGAACCCGATTTCTCAGATTCTTAGAAAACTTCTTTAAAACAATTAGCAATTTTTTCTAAATTTCCTATAAATTTTTAAAAAATTTGGCGAATTTGTAAAATTTCGGCAAAATCAGAGCAAATTTCGGCAAGTTTAAAAATAAACAAATTTCAGATTCTTAGAAAAACTTATTTTTTTAAATTATTAGCAATTTTTTTTTAATTTTTAATAAATTTGTAGAATTTTTGGCAACTTTGATCCATTCCTGGCAAATTTTGTCAAAATCAGAACAAATTTCGGCAAGTTTTAGCAAATTCGTAAAAAATTCAGGAAATTTCTTGGTGAATTATTTCAAAATAAAAAAAAAAAAAAAATTCGAGCAAACTCAGATTAGTTTGGGCAAACTTTCCAAAAAACTCACTATACGTTCTAGGAAATTTTTGATATTTGGTTTTAAATTTTCATTTGCCGGTTGCTATATTGGTTTAATAAAAACGTTGTTAACGACTAACGTTGTTGCAGGAATTTTTTAAAAATTTCGTTGCTTTTTTGCATTGAAAATATAAAACAAAAAGCAAATCCCAGTAAACCCAACTAGCTATATATACGCTGTGTGTGTCCGCATCGCAAATGAGCCTTTAGAAAAAAAAAATCTGTCAAATCAATTTTTATTAAACTTTATTTCACTTTGTGTGTAAAATAATCCGGCAAATAATTTATTATTTAACATACTTTTCAAAAAGCGATAAACTAAGAAACAACAACCAAAAAAAAAACGATCAAAACGATAAAATTTATTCGATTACATTTAAACTAAAGCGCAACGAAGAATAGGAAACGATTCAGAAAATAAATTGACGCGTCAAAGTTTAAGAATTTAGCAATTTAAATTGTGTGTTTGTTGCAATTTGATACAAAATAATCGTTTTTTTGTTTTGTGTTAAATCTGCAATTGCACCAATTTAGTATAATATTGCGTCGTGTGCAGAAGAGTCAATAAAATCAAGATCAACTAGAGCTATTAATTGCTATAAGCTGGCCGCCGCCAACGCCACCACCGCTGCCGCCACCTCAGCCGCCGGTATATTGATTGCGCGCACCTATATGCTGTGGATTAAAATCTCGTGCATTTACATATAAGAGAGTCAAATTGATTGATGTTCTTTTGTAAAATTTTATCTTAAACGCAAACAGCACAATAAACCGAGTCAAAATTTGCATTTAACAGAATAAATTATACAAAATAGCGCAAACCACTTGGGTTGTGGTGGCCATTGATCTTGCGCGCGAAAATTTGCTGGGCTTGACATTTTTTTTATTTGCTCTGGTCACAATTTATTATTATTGCTGTGAATTGCGACTACAGGCGGATATTGCAGTTATTTGACAATTAAATTTAGGAATTAACATACCTCTGAATCAATGTCAATAGTTTGATAGAAATATTACGAATGAACAATGCTAATGACCTAGATAAATGCTTAGCAACTTGTGTATAGGGCAAATCTCGTAGTATTGCTAAGAAAAACTGGCAAGTTTGTTGAAATTTTGTCAACATTTTCGAACAAATTTTAGGAAATTTTCGTAAATATGTCAAATTTTGGAAGAAAAAAACTTGTAACAAATTAGAGAAATTTTTGGCATATTTGTTGAAGAATCTACCGCCCAGGCCCTAACGGACCCTCTCCCCCTTTCAAGATGGAGGGCCCGTTTGGGCTTGGGGCCATAAGCGCTTAAGTGTAGTTTTGCCAATTTGTTAAATTCTGTTGCACATTTTTGTCATAATCTGTAGCAAACCTGTGAAGTTGATGGCAAATTTTTTGAAAGTCTGTAGCAAATTTGTGAAGTTTGATGGCAAATTTTGTCCAATTTTGTAGCAAATTTGTAAAGTTATTGACAAAAAATTTCTATTTTTTTTTATCAAATTTGTAAACTTCATGGCAAATTTGTCAAAATCTGTATCAAATTTCGAAATTCACTATTTACCATCGCTCGTCAAACCCTCTCTAAAAATCAATTTTTCTGCAATTTTAACCAAACTTTAACCCCCTCTCCCGGGGTAAACGGGCGGAAGAGCGCCAAGAGTTATACTGGTTTTTAAAGTCGTTAGGGCTTGAACCCATAAGCGCTCAAGTGTAGTTTAGCAAATTTGTTAAATTCTGTTGCACATTTTTGTCATATTCTGTAGCAAATTTGTGAAGTTTATCGCTAATTTTGTTAAGTTTATCGCTAATTTTGTGAAATTCTGCAGCAATTTTTTTTTAAGTTTATGGCAAATTTTGAAATTCTGTAGCAACCTTGAGAAGAAGATAAGAACTTGTGAAGTTGATGGCAAATTTTGTAGCAAATTTGTAAAGTTATTGACAAAATTTATCTAAATTTTTATCAAATTTGTAAATCTCATGGCAAATTTGTGAAATTCTGTAGCAAATTTGTGAAGTTATTGACAAATTTGTCTAATTATGTATCAAATTCGTCGAATTCTGTAGCAAATTTGTAAGTTCATGGCCAATTTTGTAAAGTAAATGACCAAATTTATCTAATTTTTTATCACTTCATGGCAAATTGTTGTGAAATTCTGTAGCAATTTTTTAAAGTTATTGACAAATTTGTCTAATTATGTATAAAATTTGAAAACTTCACGGCAAATTTGTCGAATTCGGCACAAACTTGTGAAGTTGATGCCAAATTTGTAAAGTGAATGACAAAATTTATCTAATTATGTAGCAACTTTGTAAATTTTATGGAAAATTGTGTAAAATTTTGTATCAAATTTGTAAACTTAATGGCAAATTTGTCAAATTTTGAAGCAAAATTGTAAAGTTCATCGCAACTTTACGTAAATTTGGTATCAAATTTGTAAACTTCATGGCAAATTTGTCAAATTCTGTAGCAAATTTGTGAAGTTAATAGAAAATGTTGTGAAAATCTGTTGCAAATTTGTAAAGTTATTGATAAATTTGTGAAATGTTGTATCAAATTTGTAAACTTCATGGCAAATTTGTCAAATTCTGAAGCAAATTTGTAAATGTCTTGGCAAATTTACGTAAATTTTGTATCAAATTCGTTAACTTCATGGCAAATTTGTCAAATTCTGAAGCCAATTTGTAAAGTTCTTCACAACTTTACGTAAATTTTGTATCAAATTTGTAAATTTCATGGCAAATTTTTAAACTTCATGGCAAATTTGTCAAGTTTTGTAGCAAATTTGTGAAGTTGATAGAAAATGTTTTGAAATTCTGTAGCAAATTTGTGCAGATAAAGTCAAATTTGTCTAATTATGTATAAAATTTGTAAAATTCACGGCACATTTGTCAAATTCGGCAGCAACTTTGTGAAGTTGATGGCAAACTTTGTTAAATTTTTTATCAAATTTGTAAACTTCATGGCAAATTTGTCAAATTTGAGAAGTTAATAGAAAATTTTGTCAAAATTAGTATCAAATTTGTAAACGTCATGGCAAATTTAAAAAAAGATTTAGCAAATTTGTGAAGTTGATAGAAAAAATTGTGAAATTCTGTAGCAAATTTGTCAAGTTAATGACAAATTTGTGTAATTTTGTATTAAAGTTGTAAACTAAATTGGACATTTGTCAAATTTAGTAGCAAATTTGTTTAGTTAAGGGCAACAATATAAAATATGTTTGTAGCAAATTTGTAAGACCATAACAAATTTGTCGAATTCGGCAGCAACTTTGTGAAGTTGATGGCAAATTTGTAAAGTTATTGAAAAAATGTATCTAATTATGTAGCAACTTTGTGAAGTTGATGGCAAATTTTGTTAATTTTTTTATCAAATTTGTAAACTTCATAACAAATTTGTCAAATTTTCGAAGTTGATAGAAAATTTTGACAAATTTGTAAAGTTAATGACAAATGTTTATTTAATTTGGTATCAAATTTGTAAACGTCATGGCAAATTTAAAAAAAAAATTAAGCAAATTTGTGAAGTTGATACAAAATGTTGTGAAATTCTGTAGCAAATTTGTGAAGTTATTGTCTTAATGACTTAATGGCAAATTTTTTTTATTCTTAATTCTAAATTCTTTATCAAATTTGTGAAATTATGTATTAAATTTGTAAAGTTCATTGCAAATTATCGAAATAATGTGGCAAATTTGTCAAATGCATTGTAAATTTAATAAATATCAAATTTAATTGATTGAAATTCATTTTTTATGGCAATTTTATGGAATTCTGTATCAAATTTTTGCAGTTTATGGCAAATTTATAAAATAATGTGGAGACTTTGTCAAATGTATGGCAGACTTTATGAACTAATGTGTCAAATTTGTTGTAATGACAAATTTGAGATTTCTTTAGCAAATTTGTAAATCTCATGGCAAATTTGTTGAATTTTCTTCAGGAAAATGTGTGAAGTTCACGTCTTCGTAGTAAATTTGTGTAATTATGTATAACATTTGTACAGTTCATGGCAAATTTGTAAAGTTCATGGCGAATTGGTCAAATTCAGAAAATCAAAAATCTTGTGGAAATTTTGAAAATTTCTAAGGAATAAATTTTCATCCTCTGGCTCGCAATCAGTGTCGATGATTTAAAAAAAAATCTTAACGAAGAACGATTTTTCCATCTCTCTCTGATGGTGACATTGTAAATGTAGAAAAAAATACTTAAAAATTCTATGCAATGTGTCATCGACACATTAATCATCATCAACACGAAAAATAAACATTCAACTACCTATACCCATTAGAATCAATTCTAAAAGCTCTCGTCACAATAATATATAAATGCGTAAATTTTATTTATAAAATATGCAAATAAAATACACACAAATACAATTGTACTTCTCTTCAATTTTGTAATTAGCAAGCGAAAAAAAATCATTTTAACAATAATTTCTGTTTTTTTTTTAAATAAACAATAAACGAAAAATCTATAGCCTTGCTCATTTCCGGTTGTTATAATATAGCGAACGAAAAAAAAAACAAAACATTTGCACACTTTTATGCTGTGTGTTGTGATTTGCCGCACAGGTAACTAAACTTTTGGAGATTTAACGAAAAACGATTTTTTTTATCCAAAAAAGTGATTTTTTTCGTTAAATCTTGAGCGAACTTGGAAACATGATTTTTTTTTTAAATCTTAAGAAGTCATCTTTATTTTATTAATTATCTGCATAACTCTCCGAGATTTAACGAAAAAATTAAATCGCGAAACAATTGTTCGTTAAATCTTAAATTTTGTTTAACATCTGGCCAGGATATCTGAGCTTAACCAAAAGAAAAATGCTAATTAATAATTTTAATTTACAACTCACTGTGTGTACTAGATTTAACGAAACAATCAAAATATCATAAAAGTCGGTGTCGTTAAATCTTCTGAATTCTCTAAAAATGTCACAATCTCGTGTATATTACTGTCACTATAAACGCGATTTGCAAAAAAAAAAGACTGTAAATCTTACAAGATAACGTTTCGTCGGAACTAAGGTATTTTAGATTTAATGAAACATTAAACGTGTTTTTCGTTAAAACTCTAAAATTCTCTAGATTATCTGACGTAAACTACAAAAAAATGTAAAAAACATTAGAATTATTATCGTCAACTTACACTTTTTCTACAGACGTAATGAATACCCGAACGAAACAACTAAAATTCTCTATAGTAGTTTTTCGTTAAAACTTCGGAATTCGCCAAAATAGCGTCTAGATATTTGAATTAATAAAAACAATTAAAATTGTCATCTTCGATTTATACTTCACTAGATATACTAATTTTAACGAAACAAGTAAAATATTAGCTAGTTGATTTTCGTTAAATCTTTCAACTTCTCTAAAAACTCGTGTAGCGCTGTTACTAGATACGCGATATTTATAAAAAAATAAGTTTGCTTACTTTTTCTAGAGATTTGATGAATATACAATTTAACGAAACAATATTAAAACCCACTATAAATAGTAATATTTCATTAAATCCTCTAAAATCTGACCAAGATATATGAACACTAAAGAAAAATAGCAAAAACTGTTATTTATAATTTATACCCAACTAGATTTACTAATTTTAACGAACAATATAAAAATTCTATATAGTGGTTTTTTTGTTAAATCTTCTCAAAGATTTTGTCACTGTCACTGTAGGATGCGCGATTGATATAAAGCAGTTCTCTAACTTCTCGTAGAAACAATTAAAAGTATTCGTTAAATTTATAAATTTCTATATTTCTTTGAGATTATCAGACCTTAAATACAGAATAATGAAAAACAATCAGAATTATCATCTTAAATTCACACCATACTAGAAGTATTAAATTCAACGAAACAATTAAAATCCAAGAAGTAAGTTTTCGTTAAATCTTCCAAGTTGTCTTAAATCTTGCAAATCACTGTCAAAAAATAGATGATTTATCGACAACAAAAATCTTTAAATTTCTCTAATGTTTTCTAGAGATTTTAAGTATAGGAGTTTTAACGAAACAGTTTAAATCCAAGAAAGTAGTGGGTGTTTCTTTAAATCTTTAAAACTTTCGAAAATATCTCCATGCTATATGAGCTAAAAAAAATACATAAAACCCATTAGACTTACTAATTTTAACGAAACAATTTAAATATCATAAAGTAGTTTTTCGTTAAATCTTCCATGTAGTCGAAAATTTTACGTCTCACTGATTTATATAAAAATGGTTAATCTTTTATGTTATCTATCGTTTCGTTGAGACTGAGGTATGCCAGATTTAACGAAACAGTTTGAAGTGGGTGTACTAGATTTAATGAATCAATTAAAATCCCATAAAGTAGTTTTTCGTTAAATCTCCCAAGTTGTCAAAAATTTTGCATTTCATTTCATTTTTATAAAAATGGTAAATTTTTCTCGTTATCTAACGTTTCGTATAGACTGAGGTATGTCATATTTAATGAAACAGTTAAAAGTGGGTGTACTAAGTTTAACGAAACAATTTAAATGACGCCACATGGATTATCGTTGAATCTACCAAGTTGCCTACAATCGTATGTATTGCAAAAAAAAAAACGAAAAAGTTCTCTTAGGTTTTCTACAAATTTTAGGTATGCAATATTTAACGAAACAATTAAAAAATGTAGGTTTTCGTTAAATCTTTAAAGATTTATTGAAAAATATGTATTTTTTCAGAATTCTTAAGAATTCTTTAACGTCGTTTAAGTAAGTTGGTACCTAACTGAAACAATTAAAAAAAACAATAAACTAGTGTTTCGTTAAGTTTTCAAAAAGCTTTGTTTCGAAAACGTCTTCAAATTCTCTGTACGGCTGATATCTTTGCTAAAACCTCTAAACCTCTAAAAACCATCATCATCATCACCAATTCAACATACACACAACAATATGAATAATAATTTAATTTATTCGAGATAATGAAAAAAAAAATTAAATTAATTTCAAATTACTCAACAAACTATTGTTTTAGAATAATTTTTTTTCCATTTGATAAGTTCCCATCGACTCGACGACGACGGCTTCGACCAAAAAGACCTTCGCACAGACTTTGTATATTTATTGTAATGAAAACAAAAACATTTTCATTTTTATGTCGTTTTTTTTTGGTTGGTTTGTATGATTGCTAACAAATTATGCGTTAAAAAAATTAATTATTTTTTTATTGTCAAGGTCACGGGTGTTGTGGCGGCGTCGGCAGTGGGAACCCTGCGATAGCAGCTAGCTTATGTTTGCTGTGCGCGCGCAGCTCTATTGTTCAAAACGAATAACTAGCGTCATTTATAAATGATGGGAAAAAATAATTTGATTAAAAATGAAGAATAAAATAAATTTTATTTGCTTTGAAAAATATTTTTAATGTAAAGGTGTATTGGCTTGCAGAGACAAAGTGACAATTTAAAATATTATGCGGGTTAACGACAATTTTTGGCTATTACAACGTTATCATTATTCCTACGTCATTGTGAGTATTTGCCTGTATACGTCACAATTGCAACGGTTTTGAACGAACAGTTTTTGTATATACTTAACTTAAGTCAGTCTCATCCAATTCTAATCAATTCTCGGATCAAATTGACTTTTAATCAAGCCCTAATAATAATTCATCTTCGAATATTTTAGAACATTGGGTTATCTTAGTGCCCATCACGACACCTTTATTTAAAATCAATATGACTTTTTTTATTTGAATCAGCAAGTCTCTTTCTAATCGATCAAATTTGTCAAATAAAAAAGCAAGTCTCATCAAATTTTAATAAATTTTAATCAAGTCTAAATTTAATCAAGCCTAATCTGATATCAGCAAGTACGAGCGCCAGATTACCAAATTATTTGTCAAATTTCTAAGAAAGTCTCATCAAATTCCAATCAAATTGACTTTTTATCAAACCTTAAAAAATCTAATAAAATTGCAGACAATTTTCTAATCTCAATCCTAGTCAAGAAAACTTTATCTAAAATCAATATTACTTGTTTTATTTGAATCAGCTTGTCTCTTTCTAACTGATCAAATAATATTTTTAAATTTCAAAGCAAGCCTGATCAAATTTTGTATAGTCTAAATTAAATCAAGTAAATTTAATTCTAGGAGAAATATCCGAATCTGATATCAGCAAGTATAAGTGCAGATTATCAAATTATTTGTCAAATTTCTAAGCAAGTCTCATTAAATTCTAATCAATTTGTGAATCTATTTGACTTCTAATCAAATCTTAAAAAATTTTTATTAAAATTGCAGGCGTAATTGTCTTATCTTAATGCCAATCAAGATAAATTAATTTCAATCAATATTACTTGTTTTATTTGATTCCGAAAGTCTTTTTCTAATTGATCGAATTATTTGTCAAATTTCAAATAAGTCTCATCAAATTAAAAAAAAAAATTATCAAGTCTAAATTTAAACAAGTAAACTTAATTCGAAAAGAAATAAAGCTTAGACTTAATCAGATATCAGCAAGTATGAGTGTAAATCGTCAAATTATGTAACAAATTTCAGAGCAAGTCTTATCAAATACTAATCAATTCGAATGAATTGATTCTAATCAAATCTGTAATAAAATTAGATGTAAGCAAGTATGCTTGCAAATTGTCAATTTTTTTGTCAAATTATTATAAATAAAAAATAAGTCCCATCAAATTCTAACCAATTTTTGCGTCAAATTGACTAAGTCCTAATCAAATATTAATAAAATAAGATTATAAAATTGTAGTCAAGTCAAATGCCAATCAATATTACTTGTTTTATTCGTCTCTAATTGATCGAATTATTTAAAAAAATTAAATTAATTAAAAATCTTATCAAACATACCTAGATTTTTATCAAATCTCATCACATCTGTTTCAAATTAACCTCAAATATTGTTTAGATTTCATCAAATATCTACCAGTTTGGTCAACTAATTTGTCAAATTTCTAGCCAAGTCTTATCAAATTCTAATTAATTTAAATCAAATTATTGACTTCTATACAAGTCCGAAAAATTAAAAACTTAATAAAATTTAGTCAGTTGTCATTAGACATTTAGATTAGACTGAACAATTTCCAAATTTAGTAAAATTTGATTAGATTTGTCAAGTAATAAACTAAAATTCGTTTTAATTTGCCAGTTTTCATTGAATTTGCCTAAAAATCCACAAAAAAATTGAACTAAATTTTGATTTTAATTTCAGCTGATTAACCAGTTCAAATTTGACTCCATTTGTCTTAAATTAAATCAAATTTGTCTGGATCATTTAAGTTGATGAAATTTGTAACCAAATTATAAGAAATTTGATTTGACTAAACATTTTTATAACTAGTTCAAATTAGACTAGATTTTGACTTAAATTTGTCTGGATCATGCGAAAGTTGATCAAATTTGCAACGAATTAACCAATTCGATTTAACTAAACATTTTTATAACCAGATCAAATTTGACTAGATTTTGTCTTAAATTAAATCAAATTTGTCTGGATCATGGAAGCTGATCAAATTTGTAACCAAATTATAAGCAATTTGATTTAAATGAGCATTTCTATAACTAGTTCAAATTTTTGTCTTAAATTAAATCAAATTTGTCTGGATCATGGAAGCTGATCAAATTTGTAACCAAATTATAAGCAATAGGATTTGACTTAATGGAAGCTTATCAAAGTTACCTCTAAATTTACTAAATTCTTATTAGCAACAAATTAAATCAAAATGAATCTATAGCTTAATTTTTAATCAAATATAACAAGTCTGATTAAAACAGCTGTTTTTTAGTTTTCAAAATTCATAGAAAGTTCGAACAAATTTTCTTCAATTTTAATCAAATTAACTTTGTTCTAAATAAATCTGATTCAAGTGATGATTGATTTTTATCAAAATTAGTTTTAATCAAATAAAATAGCAGCTGATCAAATTTCTAAAGCAAGTCCGATCAAATTCTTTTCAATTTTAAACAAATTAACTTTTTTCTGTATATAAACCTCAATAAATCTGATTCAAGACTTAGTCAATGGTTAACTTTAGTCGAAATTTGTTTTAAATAATTCAAATTGCAGCTGATCAAAATATTATTGTTGTTGTTATCAAAATAACTTAGCTTCTATCAAATAAAATTGAAAGTGATCAAATTATTTATCAAATTCGAAGCAAGTCCGATCAAATTCTAGTGAATTTGAATTAAATTTCACTTTGTTCTAAATAATAAAAGTAATAAATCTGTTCCAAGTCTTAGTCAATAGGCAACTTTAAACAAAAATTAGTTTTAAATAAATCAAATTTCAGCTGATCAAATTATTGTTCTCTTGAAATTGATCAAATTATCAAATCTTAAATAAGTCTCATTAAATTAACCACATTTTTATCAAATTTTAACATTCTTTAAATCGAATAATAGCTTTACTTCATAATATTAAGACAAGTCCTAAAAACTGATCAAATTTTAAGCATCATAAAATTCCAATCAAATGTTTTATTGAAACGTCGGTAAATTTCATTAAATTCAAAGCAGGTCTTAATAAGGAATCCCAATCTACAGATAATTTTATAAGAAATGACCAAGCCCTATTTAAAAAAAAAATCGACTAAAGGTGATCAAATTATTTGTTAAATTTCTAGTAAATTTTTGTATCAAATTTGCTTTAATTCTAATCAAATCTCAGTCAGGCTTAGCAACAACTGAAGCAAACTTCATTTAATTCAAATAAATGTTAAATTTCAATAGAAAAAAACCTAATTCTAATGAAATAGAAATCTGAAGCTAATCAAATTATTTATCAAATATCTACAAGTCTCATTCAATTTGATCAAGTTATTTGACCAATTTCAAATCATATTCTAATCAAGTTAACCAAAATTCTTATAGAAATATTTGATTTTGAATTATTTACAAGTACAATTCAAGTTGATCAAATTATTTGCTAAATTTCAAAACAAATTCTAATCAAGTTAACTTAAGTCTTATGAAAATATTTGATATATAAATATTTCAAGTTGATCAAATTATTTAATAAATTTTAAAGCAAATTTTAATCAAGTTACCCAAAATTCTTATAGAAATATTTCATTTTGAATTATTTACAAGTCCAATTCAAGTTGATCAAATTATTTGCTAAATTAAAAAAAAAATCTAATCAAGTTAACTTAAGTCTTATAGAAATATTTGATATTCAAATAACTCAAGTTGATCAAATTACTTAACAAATTTCAAAGCATATTCTAAACAAGTTACCTTATTTCTAATGGAAATATTTGATATTCAAATATCTCAAGTTGATCAAATTATTTGCTAAATTTCAAAGCATATTCTAATGAAGGTAAATTAATTCTTATTCGACATATTTGATTTTCAAATATCTCAAGTTGATCAAATTATTTACCAAATTTCAAAGCAAATTATAATCAAGATAACCAAATTTTTGATATTCAAATATCTCAATTTTATCAAATTATTTGACAAATTTCAAAACATATTCTATTCAAGTTAACTTAATTCTTATTCGAAATATTTGATATTGAAATATCTCAATTTGATCAAATTATTTAACAAATTTCAAAGCATATTCTAAACAAGTTACCTTATTTCTTATGGAAATATTAATTGATATTCAAATATCTCAAGTTGATTAAATTAATTGACAAATTTTAAAGCATATTATTCTAATCAAGTTAACTTAATTCTTATTCAAGATATTTGATTTTCGAATATCTTTACAAGTCTCAATAAAGTTGATCAAATTATTTTCTACATATCAACACAACTCTCATCTAATTTATCCGATTCTTATAAAAAACAAGTCTGATTGATTTTTTTTTCATAACTATCACCAAAAATAACCTTAAACTAAAAAAATATTAACACCCGCACAACTCGCAATGCAGTCAAATCTTTGTGGCCAAGCTTTGTCAACGTTTTGTTACGTAAAAACAATTTCAAAATTTCAAAAAATTCACAATAAACGCACGAGTTGACGCGGGGCTTTTAAACAACAAAAATTAACTCACCAAAAAAATTAATTTTAATTCAAAAATTTCATAAATTTCATAAAACTTAAATCCCAAAATGCCCGAAACAAGTTTTTGGTCCACGACTTCTGGGCACTTCTGTGCCTCTGGCAAAAGAACACTTGCGTTCAAAAATCTTGAACTTTATGGGTCTAAACTCAAAAGCACAATTTTCTTATAATAATTCAAATCACACAGCAAGTTTTTTGCGTTGTTTAGACATAATTTTTTAACAAATTTTTCAAATTTTTAATTTTTAATTTTTTTTTAATTTTTAAATTTTTGAAAAATTTCAAATTATTTTTTAAATCTAAAATATTTCAATTATTTTTTTAATTGCACAAACTTTGTTGGACACAAAAATTTCATTAAAATTCACTTTCGAGAAGAAAAATTTTTAATTTATAAAAAAATATTTTTTGAATTTTTTAAAAATTATCTAATACTTTTTTTAAATCACTTTAAAAAAAATTTTTTTTAACAAACGACACAATATTGGTATCCCTTGAGTCGATTAAAATTTTTAGTTGTTCACAGTTGTTAAGTTGCTGCTGGTGTTGTCATTTAGACTTTTCGAATTTTTTAAAAATATTTTTTGATTTTTTAAAAATATTTTTTTGATTTTTTAATAAATTTCCTTTTTAACACACACACAACACAGAGTAATCCAATAGAATTAAATTGCTTGTTGTAATAAAAATTGCACGCTTTAGCAAGCAAGCAAAAAGGGTTCACGAAAATATTTTTTAAAAATAAAAAAAAAAACAAAACTAATTACTCGAAAAAAAACCCGATAAATCAATTGATCTCGGCTCGATAACAATAGGCGATCGAAAACTTATGTAAATGTGCGTGTAACAACGACGACGATCATCATTCACGGTCCGGAGACGTTGAGATCTCGAGCAAAACTACATGAACCTTAGTAAAGAGGTACCGCGAACATTTGCCGATACGGTTGGTGGCGTGCGGACAGCCCAAGTAATAATATAATTTAAATTTTTTTCTTATTTGTTTGTTGTTCGCGGTTCCTCTATTTTTTTTTGTTTAGTGCATAGAGCTGGCTGTTCTGTTCTGTTCTGTTACCTCCATAACAAAACTGAATGATCAAGTGAGTATTGTTATTATTATTCTTTTCTTTGATCATATGGTTGTTCCACTATATACCGAAGTCAAAAAAGTAAAACAATTTGTTTGTAAAAGAGATACCAACAGGTAACAAACACACAGTCTGTTACCGGAACTCTTTAGCTTTTGTGTATTGTATATGCGAGAAGGTAGAGTGGTGGCACATATAATATTGTTGTAGATAGAGTTTTGGATTTAACGAATGTTTTTTCTAAATAAATTCAAGAAACTCAGACGTATAGATCCACAGTGGTGGTGGTGGTGGTGACTGCGGTATAGTGGTGAGACTGTGGCTGGCAGTGGTGGTGATGGTGAGGAAGGAGGATATACGAGAAAAAATTCTAATAGAAGAGTCTTTGAGTCTACAAGGTTTAAATTTTATTTTTCATTGATCATATTTTAAGAATTGATCAAGTTTACGAGAAAATATATGCCTCATTTTGACCAAAGGGCTCATATTATATTGTATATAAGCTTATGCAAGCACACGCAATTATTTATTGTCGTAGGTCCACCTGCTGATAGGACACTAGCAGAAAAGAGAGAGGCTCAAAAAAGTCGTGGGATTTTTTATAAAATGTATTTTAATTTTAATTTTAATTTTGAAAAATTGCAAAGCTTTCATCTTTACCACAGTCTTCGCCTTCAATTTAATGCAACTTTGTAATAGACTTTCTGGACTGCGGATTTTTTCCGCACAGAGTGCGCGATAAACTATGGAATATCTTATGTAATTGAAAAACTGCAAAGCTTCTGACTTGAGTGAAACCGCAGCTTTCGCCTTCTATTGAGTGCATCTCTGTTATATATTTCTGGACTGCCGATTTTTTCCGCTCATATTCTTCGCTAAAATATAAATGGAAATTCTTTTTAATGAAAAATAAAAAATTCTTAAGCTTCTAACTTAAGTGAAATCGCAGGTTTCTCTTACAATTTATTGCAATTATGCAATATATTTCGTGGACTGTGAATTTTTTTGACCGCAGTCTTCGCTTTCAATTTAATGCACCTTTGTAAAAAAGTTATTATGAACAAAATATAAATGGAAATTCTTTTCTGTTGCGTATTTTTTCCGCAAAGAGTCCGCGATAAACTATAAAAATAAAGTCTTGTTATATTGAAATATTACAAAGCTTCTGACCAATGAGTGAAACCGCAGGTTTCTCTTACAGTTTAATGCAACTCTGTAATAGACTTTCTGGACTGCGGATTTTTTCCGGTCATAGTCTTCAATAAAATATAAATAGAAAGTCTTGCTAATGAAAAATAAAAATTTTTTAGGCTGCTCTCTTACAATTTATTGCAATTCTGCAATACACTTTTTAGACTGCGGATTTTTTCCGCACAAATTCTGCGATAAACTACATATATAGAAAATCTTGTTATATTGAAAAATTACAAAGCTTCTGACTTATTAGTGAAACTGCAGCATTCTCTTACAGTTTATTGCAATTTTGCAGTATACTCTGTGACTGCAGATTTTTTCCGCAAAGAATCCGCGATAAACTATAGAAAGTCTTGTTATATTGAAAAATTACAAAGCTTTTGACTTATGGGTGAAATCGCAGCTTTCTCGTACAATTTAATACAATTCTGATATAGAATTTCTGAACTGCGGATTTTTTCCGTACAGATTCCGCAATAAACTACAAGCTAAGCTATAGGAAATATATTTCTCTGTAACTTTTTAATATTTTTCATTTATTCTAAAAAAAAAATGCGAATGACCTGCTAAGTGGGCAAATTTCTACAAACAACTCAGCGCATTGCATGACCAATTTTCATTCATTCATTTTTAGAAGAAAAAAAATTAAACACAACAGGTAGATTATTGCGAGCAATTCAACACACCACCTACAAGATAAAATATTTTAATATACAAAGTGTGGTGGTGATATGAAAACACATTTATTTATATTCTCTGCTAAATATAGAAGTTATAAAGTTATGTGTATAGCTAAGCTGCTGGAAGCAGCAGCAGCAGCATAATCTTTTAATTCAATGCACTTGAACGAGTAATCAAATAGCGTGCAAAAAATAAATAATAATAACGAACATCACTAGCAACAACAACAAAAAAACAGCTTCTGGTTCTACACACTCAATAAATAAAACAAAAATAAATAAATATTTAACAACATCATCAGAGAGCAGTGCTATTATAATATTGTATGCAACAGACACGAACTGTACAGTTATTTAAATTTTGGCATCCGCGTTTTTTTTTCATCTATCTGAAAATTTCATTAGTAATTGTTCTGAAATTTCAACAAAATCAATAAGTTTTGATGAGATGCTTCGTTTTATTTTTAGGGTCATACAGATACTCTGCAAAATGGGCAGTCAAAGACATTTTTTTTTCAACTGGTTTATGGCTTCAAAATAGCAAACAAGCCTCTTGCCTTGCCAGTTCGACCGCTTTTGCATTACTTTTTACACTGGCATGTTTGGCATAATGCGGTTTTCAGACCAGAATTGCAAAAAATCAGTTATTCGATCATCGATCAAATCAAATTTATTTTGATCGCATCAAAATTGTGATCGAATAAAAAAATTGATTTTGAACGATTTAAATTTTGATCGAATTAAAATCTGAACAAATCAAAATTCTGATCTAATAAATAAATGTTGATTGTGATCGAATAAAAAAAAATGTTCATTTTGATCGAATCAAAAATTGATCGAATCAAAATTTAATCGAATAAAAAAAATTGATTTTGATCGAATCAAATTTAAATCGAATCAAAATTTAGACCGAATCAAAATTCTGATCGAATAAAAAAGGTTAATTTTCATTTGAATTTTGATAAATTGATTTTGATCGAATCAAAATAATATTATTTTGATCGAATCAAAATCTGATAAAATAAAAATCTGATCAAAAGAAAATCTGATTAAAAAAAAATTATTTTGATCGAATCAAAAACAAAATTGATTTTAAAACAAATCAAAATTTTTTTCGAATAAACAAAAATTGATTTTGATCGAATCAAAATTGAGCGAATAAAAATACCTATTTGATCGAATCAAAATGCTGATTTGAACGATAATATTTTTAATGTGAATTTTGAGCCATCAGAAGTCAAATCAAATATCAGAAAATAAAAATCAGAAATGTCACATTGCACATGTGACATGATGACACAATATGACTAATGACACATGACAAATAAATAAATAAACGTTTCTGTTATCTGACATCTGATTTCTAATTTCTGATTTCTGATACCTCAAATAGAATAATTATTATCGATCAAGCATTTTGATTCGAACAAATCAAATTTATTTTGATTGAATTAATATTTGATCGAATAAAAAAAGTTTATTTTGATCGAATCAAAATTCTGAATACAAAATTGTTTTTAAAATAAATCAAAATT